>JAOWCC010001311.1:0-39489 GCA_030867875.1 Actinernus sp. WN-2022
AATCAGGAATGAGGAATGATCAATCAGGAATGAGGAATGATCAATCAGGAATCAGGAATGATGAATCAGGAATGAGGAATGATGAATCAGGAATGATGAATGATGAATCAGGAATCAGGAATGATGAATCAGGAATCAGGAATGATGAATCAGGAATGATGAATGATGTATCAGGAATCAGGAATGATGAATCAGGAAAGAGGAATGACGAATCAGGAATCAGGAATGGTGAATCATGAATCAGGCATGATGAATCAGGAATCAGGAATGATGAAACAGGAATCAGGAATGATGAATCAGGAATGATGAATCAGGAATGATGAATCAGGAATCAGTAATGATGAATCAGGAATCAGGAATGATGAATGATGAATCAGGAATCAGCAATGATGAATCAGGAATGATGAATGATGAATCAGGAATGATGAATCAGGAATCAGGAATGATGAATGATGAATCAGGAATCAGCAATGATGAATCAGGAATCAGCAATGATGAATCAGGAATCAGGAATCAGGAATCAGGAATCAGGAGTGATTAATCAGGAATCAGGAATGATCAATCAGGAATCAGGAATGATCAATCAGGAATCAGGAATGATCAATCAGAAAGAGGAATGATCAATCAGGAGTCAGGTATGATGAATCAGGAATGAGGATTGATGAATCAGGAATGAGGAATGAGGAATGAGGAATGAGGAATCAGGAATGATGAATCAGGAATCAGGAATGATGAATCAGGAAAGAGGAATGATGAATCAGGAATCAGGAATGGTGAATCATGAATCAAGAATGATGAATCAGGAATCAGGAATGATGAATCAGGAATCAGCAATGATGAATCAGGAATGATGAATGATGAATCAGGAATGATGAATCAGGAATCAGGAATGATGAATGATGAATCAGGAATCAGGAATGATGAATCAGGAAAGAGGAATGATGAATCAGGAATCAGGAATGGTGAATCATGAATCAGGAATGATGAATCAGGAATCAGGAATGATGAATCAGGAATCAGCAATGATGAATCAGGAATGATGAATGATGAATCAGGAATGATGAATCAGGAATTAGGAATGATGAATGATGAATCACGAATCAGCAATGATGAATCAGGAATCAGGAATTATGAATCAGGAATGATGAATCAGGAATCAGGAATCAGAAATCAGGAGTGATGAATCAGGAATCAGGAATGATGAATCAGGAATCAGGAATGATGAATCAGGAAATTGAATGATGTATCAGGAATCAGGAATGATGAATCAGGAAAGAGGAATGACGAATCAGGAATCAGGAATGGTGAATCATGAATCAGGAATGATGAATCAGGAATCAGGAATGATGAAACAGTAATCAGGAATGATGAATCAGGAATGGTGAATCAGGAATGATGAATCAGGAATCAGTAATGATGAATCAGGAATCAGGAATGATGAATGATGAATCAGGAATCAGCAATGATGAATCAGGAATGATGAATGATGAATCAGGAATGATGAATCAGGAATCAGGAATGATGAATGATGAATCAGGAATCAGCAATGATGAATCAGGAATCAGCAATGATGAATCAGGTATCAGGAATCAGAAATCAGGAGTGATGAATCAGGAATCAGGAATGATGAATCAGGAATCAGGAATGATGAATCAGGAATGAGGAATGATCAATCAGGAAAGAGGAATGATCAATCAGGAATCAGGAATGATGAATCAGGAATGAGGATTGATGAATCAGGAATGAGGAATGATGAATCAGGAATCAGGAATGATGAATCAGGAATCAGGAATGATGAATCAGGAAAGAGGAATGATGAATCAGGAATCAGGAATGGTGAATCATGAATCAGGAATGATGAATCAGGAATCAGGAATGATGAATCAGGAATCATGAATGATGAATCAGGAATCAGGAATGATGAATGATGAATCAGGAATCAGGAATGATGAATTAAAAACGTTCAATGTGCCTTAAAATTCTCAAACGGAGAGATTCCATCTTTCAGCAAATTCATAGATTCCTGACCGCGAGCTAATCTTAAAAACGTTGAATATGCCTTAAAATTCTCAAACGGAGAGATTCCATCTTTCCAGCAAATTCATAGATTCCTGACCGCGAGCTAAACTTAAAAACGTTGAATGTGCCGTAAAATTCTCAAACGGAGAGATTCCATCTTTCCAGCAAATTCATAGATTCCTGACCGCGAGCTAATCTTAAAAACGTTGAATGTGCCGCAAAATTCTCAAAAAGAGAGATTCCTTCTTTCCAGCAAATTCATAGATTCCTGACCGCGAGCTAATCTTAAAAACGTTGAATGTGCCGCAAAATTCTCAAACGGAGAGATTCCATCTTTCCAGCAAATTCATAGATTCCTGACCGCGAGCTAATCTTAAAAACGTTGAATGTGCCGCAAAATTCTCAACGGAGAGATTCCATCTTTCCAGCAAATTCATAGATTCCTGACCGCGAGCTAATCTTAAAACGTTGAATGTGCCGCAAAATTCTCAAACGGAGAGATTCCCATCTTTCCAGCAAATTCATAGATTCCTGACCGCGAGCTAATCTTAAAAACGGTGAATGTGCCGCAAAATTCTCAAACGGAGAGATTCCATCTTTCCAGCAAATTCATAGATTCCTGACCGCGAGCTAATCTTAAAAACGTTGAATGTGCGGCAAAATTCTCAAACGGAGAGATTCCATCTTTCCAGCAAATTCATAGATTCCTGACCGCGAGCTAATCTTAAAAACGTTGAATGTGCCGTAAAATTCTCAAACGGAGAGATTCCATCTTTCCAGCAAATTCATAGATTCCTGACCGGAGCTAATCTTAAAAACGTTGAATGTGCCTTAAAATTCTCAAACGGAGAGATTCCATCTTTCCAGCAAATTCATAGATTCCTGACCGCGAGCTAATCTTAAAAACGTTGAATGTGCCGTAAAATTCTCAAACGGAGAGATTCCATCTTTCCAGCAAATTCATAGATTCCTGACCGCGAGCTAATCTTAAAAACGTTGAATGTGCCGTAAAATTCTCAAAAAGAGAGATTCCTTCTTTCCAGCAAATTCATAGATTCCTGACCGCGAGCTAATCTTAAAAACGTTGAATGTGCCTTAAAATTCTCAAACGGAGAGATTCCATCTTTCCAGCAAATTCATAGATTCTGACCGCGAGCTAATCTTAAAAACGTTGAATGTGCCATAAAATTCTCAAACGGAGAGATTCCATCTTTCCAGCAAATTCATAGATTCCTGACCGCGAGCTAATCTTAAAAACGTTGAATGTGCCGTAAAATTCTCAAACGGAGAGATTCGATCTTTCCAGCAAATTCATAGATTCCTGACCGCGAGCTAATCTTAAAAACGTTGAATGTGCCGTAAAATTCTCAACCGGAGAGATTCCATCTTTCCAGCAAATTCATAGATTCCTGAGCGCGAGCTAATCTTAAAAACGTTGAATGTGCCTTAAAATTCTCAAACGGAGAGATTCCATCTTTCCAGCAAATTCATAGATTCCTGACCGCGAGCTAATCTTAAAAACGTTGAATGTGCCTTAAAATTCTCAAACGGAGAGATTCCATCTTCCAGCAAATTCATAGATTCCTGACCGCGAGCTAATCTTAAAAACGTTGAATGTGCCGTAAAAGTCTCAAACGGAGAGATTCCATCTTTCCAGCAAATTCATAGATTCCTGAGCGCGAGCTAATCTTAAAAACGTTGAATGTGCCTTAAAATTCTCAAACGGAGAGATTCCATCTTTCCAGCAAATTCATAGATTCCTGACCGCGAGCTAATCTTAAAAACGTTGAAAGTGCCTTAAAATTCTCAAACGGAGAGATTCCATCTTTCCAGCAAATTCATAGATTCCTGACCGCGAGCTAATCTTAAAAACGTTGAATGTGCCGTAAAATTCTCAAACGGAGAGATTCCATCTTTCCAGCAAATTCATAGATTCCTGACCGCGAGCTAATCTTAAAACGTTGAATGTGCCGTAAAATTCTCAAACGGAGAGATTCCATCTTTCCAGCAAATTCATAGATTCCTGACCGCGAGCTAATCTTAAAAACGTATGTGCCTTAAAATTCTCAAACGGAGAGATTTCATCTTTCCAGCAATTCATAGATTCCTGACCGCGAGCTAATCTTAAAAACGTTGAATGTGCCGTAAAATTCTCAAACGGAGAGATTCCATCTTTCCAGCAAATTCATAGATTCCTGACCGCGAGCTAATCTTAAAACGTTGAATGTGCCTTAAAATTCTCAAACGGAGAGATTCCATCTTTCCAGCAAATTCATAGATTCCTGACCGCGAGCTAATCTTAAAAACGTTGAATGTGCCGTAAAATTCTCAAACGGAGAGATTCCATCTTTCCAGCAAATTCATAGATTCCTGACCGCGAGCTAATCTTAAAAACGTTGAATGTGCCGTAAAATTCTCAAACGGAGAGATTCCATCTTTCCAGCAAATTCATAGATTCCTGACCGCGAGCTAATCTTAAAAACGTTGAATGTGCCTTAAAATTCTCAAACGGAGAGATTCCATCTTTCCAGCAAATTCATAGATTCCTGACTGCGAGCTAATCTTAAAAACGTTGAATGTGCCGTAAAATTCTCAAACGGAGAGATTCCATCTTTCCAGCAAATTCATAGATTCCTGACCGCGAGCTAATCTTAAAAACGTTGAATGTGCCGTAAAATTCTCAAAAGAGAGATTCCTTCTTTCAGCAAATTCATAGATTCCTGACCGCGAGCTAATCTTAAAAACGTTGAATGTGCCGCAAAATTCTCAAACGGAGAGATTCCATCTTTCCAGCAAATTCATAGATTCCTGACCGCGAGCCAATCTTAAAAACGTTGAATGTGCCGCAAAATTCTCAAACGGAGAGATTCCATCTTTCCAGCAAATTCATAGATTCCTGACCGCGAGCTAATCTTAAAAACGTTGAATGTGCCGCAAAATTCTCAAACGGAGAGATTCCATCTTTCCAGCAAATTCATAGATTCCTGACCGCGAGCTAATCTTAAAAACGTTGAATGTGCGGCAAAATTCTCAAACGGAGAGATTCCATCTTTCCAGCAAATTCATAGATTCCTGACCGCGAGCTAATCTTAAAACGTTGAATGTGCCGTAAAATTCTCAAACGGAGAGATTCCATCTTTCCAGCAAATTCATAGATTCCTGACCGCGGAGCTAATCTTAAAACGTTGAATGTGCCGCAAAATTCTCAAACGGAGAGATTCCATCTTTCCAGCAAATTCATAGATTCCTGACCGCGAGCTAATCTTAAAAACGTTGAATGTGCCGCAAAATTCTCAAACGGAGAGATTCCATCTTTCCAGCAAATTCATAGATTCCTGACCGCGAGCTAATCTTAAAAACGTTGAATGTGCGGCAAAATTCTCAAACGGAGAGATTCCATCTTTCCAGCAAATTCATAGATTCCTGACCGCGAGCTAATCTTAAAAACGTTGAATGTGCCGTAAAATTCTCAAACGGAGAGATTCCATCTTTCCAGCAAATTCATAGATTCCTGACCGGGAGCTAATCTTAAAAACGTTGAATGTGCCTTAAAATTCTCAAACGGAGAGATTCCATCTTTCCAGCAAATTCATAGATTCCTGACCGCGAGCTAATCTTAAAAACGTTGAATGTGCCGTAAAATTCTCAAACGGAGAGATTCCATCTTTCCAGCAAATTCATAGATTCCTGACCGCGAGCTAATCTTAAAAACGTTGAATGTGCCGTAAAATTCTCAACCGGAGAGATTCCATCTTTCCAGCAAATTCATAGATTCCTGAGCGCGAGCTAATCTTAAAACGTTGAATGTGCCTTAAAATTCTCAAACGGAGAGATTCCATCTTTCCAGCAAATTCATAGATTCCTGACCGCGAGCTAATCTTAAAAACGTTGAATGTGCCGTTAAATTCTCAAACGGAGAGATTCCATCTTTCCAGCAAATTCATAGATTCCTGACCGCGAGCTAATCTTAAAAACGTTGAATGTGCCGTAAAAGTCTCAAAACGGAGAGATTCCATCTTTCCAGCAAATTCATAGATTCCTGAGCGCGAGCTAATCTTAAAAACGTTGAATGTGCCTTAAAATTCTCAAACGGAGAGATTCCATCTTTCCAGCAAATTCATAGATTCCTGACCGCGAGCTAATCTTAAAAACGTTGAAAGTGCCTTAAAATTCTCAAACGGAGAGATTCCATCTTTCCAGCAAATTCATAGATTCCTGACCGCGAGCTAATCTTAAAAACGTTGAATGTGCCGTAAAATTCTCAAACGGAGAGATTCCATCTTTCCAGCAAATTCATAGATTCCTGACCGCGAGCTAATCTTAAAAACGTTGAATGTGCCGTAAAATTCTCAAACGGAGAGATTCCATCTTTCCAGCAAATTCATAGATTCCTGACCGCGAGCTAATCTTAAAAACGTATGTGCCTTAAAATTCTCAAACGGAGAGATTTCATCTTTCCAGCAAATTCATAGATTCCTGACCGCGAGCTAATCTTAAAAACGTTGAATGTGCCGTAAAATTCTCAAACGGAGAGATTCCATCTTTCCAGCAAATTCATAGATTCCTGACCGCGAGCTAATCTTAAAAACGTTGAATGTGCCGTAAAATTCTCAAACGGAGAGATTCCATCTTTCCAGCAAATTCATAGATTCCTGACCGCGAGCTAATCTTAAAAACCTTGAATGTGCCGTAAACTTCTCAAACGGAGAGATTCCATCTTTCCAGCAAATTCATAGATTCCTGACCGCGAGCTAATCTTAAAAACCTTGAATGTGCCTTAAAATTCTCAAACGGAGAGATTCCATCTTTCCAGCAAATTCATAGATTCCTGACCGCGAGCTAATCTTAAAAACGTTGAATGTGCCGTAAAATTCTCAAACGGAGAGATTCCATCTTTCCAGCAAATTCATAGATTCCTGACCGCGACTAATCTTAAAAACGTTGAATGTGCCGCAAAATTCTCAAAAGAGAGATTCCTTCTTTCCAGCAAATTCATAGATTCCTGACCGCGAGCTAATCTTAAAAACGTTGAATGTGCCGCAAAATTCTCAAACGGAGAGATTCCATCTTTCCAGCAAATTCATAGATTCCTGACCGCGAGCTAATCTTAAAAACGTTGAATGTGCCGCAAAATTCTCAAACGGAGAGATTCCATCTTTCCAGCAAATTCATAGATTCCTGACCGCGAGCTAATCTTAAAAACGTTGAATGTGCCGTAAAATTCTCAAACGGAGAGATTCCATCTTTCCAGCAAATTCATAGATTCCTGACCGCGAGTTAATCTTAAAAACGTTGAATGTGCCGCAAATTCTCAAACGGAGAGATTCCATCTTTCCAGCAAATTCATAGATTCCTGACCGCGAGCTAATCTTAAAAACGTTGAATGTGCCGTAAAATTCTCAAACGGAGAGATTCCATCTTTCCAGCAAATTCATAGATTCCTGACCGCGAGCTAATCTTAAAAACGTTGAATGTGCCGTAAAATTCTCAAACGGAGAGATTCCATCTTTCCAGCAAATTCATAGATTCCTGACCGCGAGCTAATCTTAAAAAACGTTGAATGTGCCTTAAAATTCTCAAACGGAGAGATTCCATCTTTCCAGCAAATTCGTAGATTCCTGACCGCGAGCTAATCTTAAAAACGTTGAATGTGCCGTAAAATTCTCAAACGGAGAGATTCCATCTTTCCAGCAAATTCATAGATTCCTGACCGCGACTAATCTTAAAAACGTTGAATGTGCCGCAAAATTCTCAAAAAGAGAGATTCCTTCTTTCCAGCAAATTCATAGATTCCTGACCGCGAGCTAATCTTAAAAACGTTGAATGTGCCTTAAAATTCTCAAACGGAGAGATTCCATCTTTCCAGCAAATTCATAGATTCCTGACCGCGAGCTAATCTTAAAAACGTTGAATGTGCCGTAAAATTCTCAAACGGAGAGATTCCATCTTTCCAGCAAATTCATAGATTCCTGACCGCGAGCTAATCTTAAAAACGTTGAATGTGCCGTAAAATGATGAATCAGGAATCAGGAATGATGAATCAGGAATGATGAATGATGTATCAGGAATCAGGAATGATGAATCAGGAAAGAGGAATGACGAATCAGGAATCAGGAATGGTGAATCATGAATCAGGAATGATGAATCAGGAATGATGAATGATGAATCAGGAATGATGAATCAGGAATGATGAATCAGGAATCAGGAATCAGGAATGATGAATCAGGAATCAGGAATGATGAATCAGGAATGATGAATGATGAATCAGGAATAAGGAATGATGAATCAGGAATGATGAATCAGGAATGATGAATGATGAATCAGGAATGATGAATGATGAATCAGGAATGATGAATCAGGAATCAGGAATGATGAATGATGAATCAGGAATCAGCAATGATGAATCAGGAATGATGAATGATGAATCAGGAATCAGCAATGATGAATCAGAAATCAGGAATGATGAATCAGGAATGATGATTGATGAATCAGGAATGATGAATCAGGAGAGATTCCATCTTGCCAGCAAATTCATAGATTCCAGAAAATTCATAGATGAATGACGAATCAGGAATGATGAATGATGAATGATGAATCAGGAATGATGAATGATGAATCAGGAATCAGGAATGATGAATCAGGAATAAGGAATGATGAATCAGGTATGATGAATGATGAATCAGGAATGATGAATCAGGAATGATGAATCAGGAATGATGAATCAGGAATGATGAATCAGGAATCAAGAATCAGGAATGATGAATCAGGAATAAGGAATGATGAATCAGGAATGATGAATGATGAGGCAGTAATCAGGAATGATGAATTAGGAATGATGAATCAGGAATGATGAATCAGGAATCAGGAATGATGAATCAGGAATCAGGAATGATGATTCAGGAATGATGAATCAGGAATGATGAATGATGAATCAGGAATGATGAATCAGGAATCAGGAATGATGAATGATGAATCAGGAATCAGGAATCAGGAATGATGAATCAGGAATGATGAATGATGAATCAGGAATGATGAATCAGGAATGATGAATCAGGAATCAGGAATGATGAATGATGAATCAGGAATGATGAATCAGGAATCAGGAATCAGGAATGATGAATCAGGAATCAGGAATCAGGAATGATGAATCAGGAATGATGAATGACGAATAAGGAATGATGAATGATGAATCAGGAATGATGAATGATGAATCAGGAATGATGAATCAGGAATCAGGAATGATGAATGATGAATCAGGAATCAGCAATGATGAATCAGAAATCAGGAATGATGAATCAGGAATGATGAATGATGAATCAGGAATGAGGAATCAGGAATGATGAATCAGGAATCAGGAATCAGGAGCGATTAATCAGGAATCAGGAATGATGAATCAAGAATCAGGAATGATGAATCAGGAATGAGGAATGATCAATCAGGAATGAGGAATGATCAATCAGGAATGAGGAATGATGAATCAGGAATGAGGAATGATGAATCAGGAATGATGAATGATGAATCAGGAATGAGGAATGATGAATCAGGAATCAGGAATGATGAATCAGGAATGATGAATGATGTATCAGGAATCAGGAATGATGAATCAGGAAAGAGGAATGACGAATCAGGAATCAGGAATGGTGAATGATGAATCAGGAATGATGAATCAGGAATGATGAATGATGAATCAGGAATGATGAATCAGGAATGATGAATCAGGAATCAGGAATGATGAATCAGGAATCAGGAATGATGAATCAGGAATGATGAATGATGAATCAGGAATAAGGAATGATGAATCAGGAATGATGAATGATGAATCAGGAATGATGAATGATGAATCAGGAATGATGAATCAGGAATCAGGAATGATGAATGATGAATCAGGAATCAGCAATGATGAAGCAGGAATGATGAATGATGAATCAGGAATGATGAATCAGGAATGATGAATGATGAATCAGGAATGATGAATCAGGAATCAGGAATGATGAATGATGAATCAGGAATCAGCAATGATGAATCAGAAATCAGGAATGATGAATCAGGAATGATGAATGATGAATCAGGAATCAGGAATCAGGAATGATGAATCAGGAATCAGCAATCAGGAGTGATTAATCAGCAATCAGGAATGATGAATCAAGAATCAGGAATGATGAATCAGGAATGAGGAATGATCAATCAGGAATGAGGATTGATCAATCAGGAATCAGGAATGATGAATCAGGAATGAGGAATGATGAATCAGGAATGATGAATGATGAATCAGGAATCAGGAATGATGAATCAGGAATCAGGAATGATGAATCAGGAATGATGAATGATGTATCAGGAATCAGGAATGATGAATCAGGAAAGAGGAATGACGAATCAGGAATCAGGAATGGTGAATCATGAATCAGGCATGATGAATCAGGAATCAGGAATGATGAAACAGGAATCAGGAATGATGAATCAGGAATGATGAATCAGGAATGATGAATCAGGAATCAGTAATGATGAATCAGGAATCAGCAATGATGAATCAGGAATCAGCAATGATGAATCAGGAATCAGGAATCAGGAATCAGGAGTATTTAATCAGGAATCAGGAATGATCAATCAGGAATCAGGAATGATCAATCAGGAATCAGGAATGATCAATCAGGAAAGAGGAATGATCAATCAGGAGTCAGGTATGATGAATCAGGAATGAGGATTGATGAATCAGGAATGAGGAATGATGAATCAGGAATCAGGAATGATGAATCAGGAATCAGGAATGATGAATCAGGAAAGAGGAATGATGAATCAGGAATCAGGAATGGTGAATCATGAATCAAGAATGATGAATCAGGAATCAGGAATGATGAATCAGGAATCAGCAATGATGAATCAGGAATGATGAATGATGAATCAGGAATGATGAATCATGAATCAGGAATGATGAATGATGAATCAGGAATCAGGAATGATGAATCAGGAAAGAGGAATGATGAATCAGGAATCAGGAATGGTGAATCATGAATCAGGAATGATGAATCAGGAATCAGGAATGATGAATCAGGAATCAGCAATGATGAATCAGGAATGATGAATGATGAATCAGGAATGATGAATCAGGAATCAGGAATGATGAATGATGAATCAGGAATCAGCAATGATGAATCAGGAATCAGGAATGATGAATCAGGAATGATGAATGATGTATCAGGAATCAGGAATGATGAATCAGGAAAGAGGAATGACGAATCAGGAATCAGGAATGGTGAATCATGAATCAGGAATGATGAATCAGGAATGATGAATGATGAATCAGGAATGATGAATCAGGAATGATGAATCAGGAATCAGGAATCAGGAATGATGAATCAGGAATCAGGAATGATGAATCAGGAATGATGAATGATGAATCAGGAATAAGGAATGATGAATCAGGAATGATGAATCAGGAATGAAGAATGATGAATCAGGAATGATGAATGATGAATCAGGAATGATGAATCAGGAATCAGGAATGATGAATGATGAATCAGGAATCAGCAATGATGAATCAGGAATGATGAATGATGAATCAGGAATGATGAATCAGGAATCAGGAATGATGAATCAGGAGAGATTCCATCTTGCCAGCAAATTCATAGATTCCAGAAAATTCATAGATGAATGACGAATCAGGAATGATGAATGATGAATGATGAATCAGGAATGATGAATGATGAATCAGGAATCAGGAATGATGAATCAGGAATAAGGAATGATGAATCAGGTATGATGAATGATGAATCAGGAATGATGAATCAGGAATGATGAATCAGGAATGATGAATCAGGAATCAAGAATCAGGAATGATGAATCAGGAATAAGGAATGATGAATCAGGAATGATGAATGATGAGTCAGTAATCAGGAATGATGAATTAGGAATGATGAATCAGGAATGATGAATCAGGAATCAGGAATGATGAATCAGGAATCAGGAATGATGATTCAGGAATGATGAATCAGGAATGATGAATGATGAATCAGGAATGATGAATCAGGAATCAGGAATGATGAATCAGCAATGATGAATGATGAATCAGGAATGATGAATCAGGAATGATGAATCAGGAATGATGAATCAGGAATCAGGAATCAGGAATGATGAATCAGGAATCAGGAATCAGGAATGATGAATCAGGAATGATGAATGACGAATCAGGAATGATGAATGATGAATCAGGAATGATGAATGATGAATCAGGAATGATGAATCAGGAATCAGGAATGATGAATGATGAATCAGGAATCAGCCATGATGAATCAGAAATCAGGAATGATGAATCAGGAATGATGAATGATGAATCAGGAATGAGGAATCAGGAATGATGAATCAGGAATCAGGAATCAGGAGTGATTAATCAGGAATCAGGAATGATGAATCAAGAATCAGGAATGATGAATCAGGAATGAGGAATGATCAATCAGGAATGAGGAATGATCAATCAGGAATCAGGAATGATGAATCAGGAATGAGGAATGATGAATCAGGAATGATGAATCAGGAATCAGGAATGATGAATCAGGAATCAGGAATGATGAATCAGGAATGATGAATGATGTATTAGGAATCAGGAATGATGAATCAGGAAAGAGGAATGACGAATCAGGAATCAGGAATGGTGAATCATGAATCAGGAATGATGAATCAGGAATGATGAATGATGAATCAGGAATGATGAATCAGGAATGATGAATCAGGAATCAGGAATCAGGAATGATGAATCAGGAATCAGGAATGATGAATCAGGAATGATGAATCAGGAATGATGAATGATGAATCAGGAATGATGAATGATGAATCAGGAATGATGAATCAGGAATCAGGAATGATGAATGATGAATCAGGAATCAGCAATGATGAATCAGGAATGATGAATGATGAATCAGGAATGATGAATCAGGAATCAGGAATGATGAATGATGAATCAGGAATCAGCAATGATGAATCAGGAATGATGAATGATGAATCAGGAATGATGAATGATGAATCAGGAATGATGAATCAGGAATCAGGAATGATGAATGATGAATCAGGAATCAGGAATGATGAATGATGAATCAGGAATCAGCAATGATGAATCAGAAATCAGGAATGATGAATCAGGAATCAGGAATGATGAATCAGGAATGATGAATGATGTATCAGGAATCAGGAATGATGAATCAGGAAAGAGGAATGACGAATCAGGAATCAGGAATGGTGAATCATGAATCAGGAATGATGAATCAGGAATGATGAATGATGAATCAGGAATGATGAATCAGGAATGATGAATCAGGAATCAGGAATGATGAATCAGGAATCAGGAATGATGAATCAGGAATGATGAATGATGAATCAGGAATAAGGAATGATGAATCAGGAATGATGAATGATGAATCAGGAATGATGAATGATGAATCAGGAATGATGAATCAGGAATCAGCAATGATAAATCAGGAATGATGAATGATGAATCAGGAATGATGAATGATGAATCAGGAATGATGAATCAGGAATCAGGAATGATGAATGATGAATCAGGAATCAGCAATGATGAATCAGAAATCAGGAATGATGAATCAGGAATGATGAATGATGAATCAGGAATCAGGAATCAGGAATGATGAATCAGGAATCAGCAATCAGGAGTGATTAATCAGCAATCAGGAATGATGAATCAAGAATCAGGAATGATGAATCAGGAATGAGGAATGATCAATCAGGAATGAGGAATGATCAATCAGGAATCAGGAATGATGAATCAGGAATGAGGAATGATGAATCAGGAATGATGAATGATGAATCAGGAATCAGGAATGATGAATCAGGAATCAGGAATGATGAATCAGGAATGATGAATGATGTATCAGGAATCAGGAATGATGAATCAGGAAAGAGGAATGACGAATCAGGAATCAGGAATGGTGAATCATGAATCAGGCATGATGAATCAGGAATCAGGAATGATGAAACAGGAATCAGGAATGATGAATCAGGAATGATGAATCAGGAATGATGAATCAGGAATCAGTAATGATGAATCAGGAATCAGGAATGATGAATGATGAATCAGGAATCAGCAATGATGAATCAGGAATGATGAATGATGAATCAGGAATGATGAATCAGGAATCAGGAATGATGAATGATGAATCAGGAATCAGCAATGATGAATCAGGAATCAGCAATGATGAATCAGGAATCAGGAATCAGGAATCAGGAATCAGGAGTGATTAATCAGGAATCAGGAATGATCAATCAGGAATCAGGAATGATCAATCAGGAATCAGGAATGATCAATCAGGAAAGAGGAATGATCAATCAGGAGTCAGGTATGATGAATCAGGAATGAGGATTGATGAATCAGGAATGAGGAATGAGGAATCAGGAATCAGGAATGATGAATCAGGAATCAGGAATGATGAATCAGGAAAGAGGAATGATGAATCAGGAATCAGGAATGGTGAATCATGAATCAAGAATGATGAATCAGGAATCAGGAATGATGAATCAGGAATCAGCAATGATGAATCAGGAATGATGAATGATGAATCAGGAATAAGGAATGATGAATCAGGAATGATGAATGATGAATCAGGAATGATGAATGATGAATCAGGAATGATGAATCAGGAATCAGGAATGATGAATGATGAATCAGGAATCAGCAATGATGAAGCAGGAATGATGAATGATGAATCAGGAATGATGAATCAGGAATGATGAATGATGAATCAGGAATGATGAATCAGGAATCAGGAATGATGAATGATGAATCAGGAATCAGCAATGATGAATCAGAAATCAGGAATGATGAATCAGGAATGATGAATGATGAATCAGGAATCAGGAATCAGGAATGATGAATCAGGAATCAGCAATCAGGAGTGATTAATCAGCAATCAGGAATGATGAATCAAGAATCAGGAATGATGAATCAGGAATGAGGAATGATCAATCAGGAATGAGGATTGATCAATCAGGAATCAGGAATGATGAATCAGGAATGAGGAATGATGAATCAGGAATGATGAATGATGAATCAGGAATCAGGAATGATGAATCAGGAATCAGGAATGATGAATCAGGAATGATGAATGATGTATCAGGAATCAGGAATGATGAATCAGGAAAGAGGAATGACGAATCAGGAATCAGGAATGGTGAATCATGAATCAGGCATGATGAATCAGGAATCAGGAATGATGAAACAGGAATCAGGAATGATGAATCAGGAATGATGAATCAGGAATGATGAATCAGGAATCAGTAATGATGAATCAGGAATCAGCAATGATGAATCAGGAATCAGCAATGATGAATCAGGAATCAGGAATCAGGAATCAGGAGTATTTAATCAGGAATCAGGAATGATCAATCAGGAATCAGGAATGATCAATCAGGAATCAGGAATGATCAATCAGGAAAGAGGAATGATCAATCAGGAGTCAGGTATGATGAATCAGGAATGAGGATTGATGAATCAGGAATGAGGAATGATGAATCAGGAATCAGGAATGATGAATCAGGAATCAGGAATGATGAATCAGGAAAGAGGAATGATGAATCAGGAATCAGGAATGGTGAATCATGAATCAAGAATGATGAATCAGGAATGATGAATCAGGAATCAGCAATGATGAATCAGGAATGATGAATGATG
Source organism: Actinernus sp. WN-2022 (assembly GCA_030867875.1). Classification (NCBI taxonomy): domain Eukaryota; kingdom Metazoa; phylum Cnidaria; class Anthozoa; order Actiniaria; family Actinernidae; genus Actinernus; species Actinernus sp. WN-2022. The sequence goes on from JAOWCC010001311.1 coordinate 15,692, forward strand.
AATCAGGAATGATGAATCATGAATCAGGAATGATGAATGATGAATCAGGAATCAGGAATGATGAATCAGGAAAGAGGAATGATGAATCAGGAATCAGGAATGGTGAATCATGAATCAGGAATGATGAATCAGGAATCAGGAATGATGAATCAGGAATCAGCAATGATGAATCAGGAATGATGAATGATGAATCAGGAATGATGAATCAGGAATCAGGAATGATGAATGATGAATCAGGAATCAGCAATGATGAATCAGGAATCAGGAATGATGAATCAGGAATGATGAATGATGTATCAGGAATCAGGAATGATGAATCAGGAAAGAGGAATGACGAATCAGGAATCAGGAATGGTGAATCATGAATCAGGAATGATGAATCAGGAATGATGAATGATGAATCAGGAATGATGAATCAGGAATGATGAATCAGGAATCAGGAATCAGGAATGATGAATCAGGAATCAGGAATGATGAATCAGGAATGATGAATGATGAATCAGGAATAAGGAATGATGAATCAGGAATGATGAATCAGGAATGAAGAATGATGAATCAGGAATGATGAATGATGAATCAGGAATGATGAATCAGGAATCAGGAATGATGAATGATGAATCAGGAATCAGCAATGATGAATCAGGAATGATGAATGATGAATCAGGAATGATGAATCAGGAATCAGGAATGATGAATCAGGAGAGATTCCATCTTGCCAGCAAATTCATAGATTCCAGAAAATTCATAGATGAATGACGAATCAGGAATGATGAATGATGAATGATGAATCAGGAATGATGAATGATGAATCAGGAATCAGGAATGATGAATCAGGAATAAGGAATGATGAATCAGGTATGATGAATGATGAATCAGGAATGATGAATCAGGAATGATGAATCAGGAATGATGAATCAGGAATCAAGAATCAGGAATGATGAATCAGGAATAAGGAATGATGAATCAGGAATGATGAATGATGAGTCAGTAATCAGGAATGATGAATTAGGAATGATGAATCAGGAATGATGAATCAGGAATCAGGAATGATGAATCAGGAATCAGGAATGATGATTCAGGAATGATGAATCAGGAATGATGAATGATGAATCAGGAATGATGAATCAGGAATCAGGAATGATGAATGATGAATCAGGAATCAGGAATGATGAATCAGCAATGATGAATGATGAATCAGGAATGATGAATCAGGAATGATGAATCAGGAATGATGAATCAGGAATCAGGAATCAGGAATGATGAATCAGGAATCAGGAATCAGGAATGATGAATCAGGAATGATGAATGACGAATCAGGAATGATGAATGATGAATCAGGAATGATGAATGATGAATCAGGAATGATGAATCAGGAATCAGGAATGATGAATGATGAATCAGGAATCAGCAATGATGAATCAGAAATCAGGAATGATGAATCAGGAATGATGAATGATGAATCAGGAATGAGGAATCAGGAATGATGAATCAGGAATCAGGAATCAGGAGTGATTAATCAGGAATCAGGAATGATGAATCAAGAATCAGGAATGATGAATCAGGAATGAGGAATGATCAATCAGGAATGAGGAATGATCAATCAGGAATCAGGAATGATGAATCAGGAATGAGGAATGATGAATCAGGAATGATGAATCAGGAATCAGGAATGATGAATCAGGAATCAGGAATGATGAATCAGGAATGATGAATGATGTATTAGGAATCAGGAATGATGAATCAGGAAAGAGGAATGACGAATCAGGAATCAGGAATGGTGAATCATGAATCAGGAATGATGAATCAGGAATGATGAATGATGAATCAGGAATGATGAATCAGGAATGATGAATCAGGAATCAGGAATCAGGAATGATGAATCAGGAATCAGGAATGATGAATCAGGAATGATGAATCAGGAATGATGAATGATGAATCAGGAATGATGAATGATGAATCAGGAATGATGAATGATGAATCAGGAATGATGAATGATGAATCAGGAATCAGCAATGATGAATCAGGAATGATGAATGATGAATCAGGAATGATGAATCAGGAATCAGGAATGATGAATCAGGAATCAGCAATGATGAATCAGGAATGATGAATCAGGAATGATGAATCAGGAATCAGGAATGATGAATGATGAATCAGGAATCAGCAATGATGAATCAGAAATCAGGAATGATGAATCAGGAATGATGAATGATGAATCAGGAATCAGGAATCAGGAATGATGAATCAGGAATCAGCAATCAGGAGTGATTAATCAGCAATCAGGAATGATGAATCAAGAATCAGGAATGATGAATCAGGAATGAGGAATGATCAATCAGGAATGAGGAATGATCAATCAGGAATCAGGAATGATGAATCAGGAATGAGGAATGATGAATCAGGAATGATGAATGATGAATCAGGAATCAGGAATGATGAATCAGGAATCAGGAATGATGAATCAGGAATGATGAATGATGTATCAGGAATCAGGAATGATGAATCAGGAAAGAGGAATGACGAATCAGGAATCAGGAATGGTGAATCATGAATCAGGCATGATGAATCAGGAATCAGGAATGATGAAACAGGAATCAGGAATGATGAATCAGGAATGATGAATCAGGAATGATGAATCAGGAATCAGTAATGATGAATCAGGAATCAGGAATGATGAATGATGAATCAGGAATCAGCAATGATGAATCAGGAATGATGAATGATGAATCAGGAATGATGAATCAGGAATCAGGAATGATGAATGATGAATCAGGAATCAGCAATGATGAATCAGGAATCAGCAATGATGAATCAGGAATCAGGAATCAGGAATCAGGAATCAGGAGTGATTAATCAGGAATCAGGAATGATCAATCAGGAATCAGGAATGATCAATCAGGAATCAGGAATGATCAATCAGGAAAGAGGAATGATCAATCAGGAGTCAGGTATGATGAATCAGGAATGAGGATTGATGAATCAGGAATGAGGAATGAGGAATCAGGAATCAGGAATGATGAATCAGGAATCAGGAATGATGAATCAGGAAAGAGGAATGATGAATCAGGAATCAGGAATGGTGAATCATGAATCAAGAATGATGAATCAGGAATCAGGAATGATGAATCAGGAATCAGCAATGATGAATCAGGAATGATGAATGATGAATCAGGAATGATGAATCAGGAATCAGGAATGATGAATGATGAATCAGGAATCAGGAATGATGAATCAGGAAAGAGGAATGATGAATCAGGAATCAGGAATGGTGAATCATGAATCAGGAATGATGAATCAGGAATCAGGAATGATGAATCAGGAATCAGCAATGATGAATCAGGAATGATGAATGATGAATCAGGAATGATGAATCAGGAATTAGGAATGATGAATGATGAATCACGAATCAGCAATGATGAATCAGGAATCAGGAATTATGAATCAGGAATGATGAATCAGGAATCAGGAATCAGAAATCAGGAGTGATGAATCAGGAATCAGGAATGATGAATCAGGAATCAGGAATGATGAATCAGGAATGATGAATGATGTATCAGGAATCAGGAATGATGAATCAGGAAAGAGGAATGACGAATCAGGAATCAGGAATGGTGAATCATGAATCAGGAATGATGAATCAGGAATCAGGAATGATGAAACAGTAATCAGGAATGATGAATCAGGAATGGTGAATCAGGAATGATGAATCAGGAATCAGTAATGATGAATCAGGAATCAGGAATGATGAATGATGAATCAGGAATCAGCAATGATGAATCAGGAATGATGAATGATGAATCAGGAATGATGAATCAGGAATCAGGAATGATGAATGATGAATCAGGAATCAGCAATGATGAATCAGGAATCAGCAATGATGAATCAGGTATCAGGAATCAGAAATCAGGAGTGATGAATCAGGAATCAGGAATGATGAATCAGGAATCAGGAATGATGAATCAGGAATGAGGAATGATCAATCAGGAAAGAGGAATGATCAATCAGGAATCAGGAATGATGAATCAGGAATGAGGATTGATGAATCAGGAATGAGGAATGATGAATCAGGAATCAGGAATGATGAATCAGGAATCAGGAATGATGAATCAGGAAAGAGGAATGATGAATCAGGAATCAGGAATGGTGAATCATGAATCAGGAATGATGAATCAGGAATCAGGAATGATGAATCAGGAATCATGAATGATGAATCAGGAATCAGGAATGATGAATGATGAATCAGGAATCAGGAATGATGAATTAAAAACGTTCAATGTGCCTTAAAATTCTCAAACGGAGAGATTCCATCTTTCCAGCAAATTCATAGATTCCTGACCGCGAGCTAATCTTAAAAACGTTGAATGTGCCGCAAAATTCTCAAAAAGAGAGATTCCTTCTTTCCAGCAAATTCATAGATTCCTGACCGCGAGCTAATCTTAAAAACGTTGAATGTGCCGCAAAATTCTCAAACGGAGAGATTCCATCTTTCCAGCAAATTCATAGATTCCTGACCGCGAGCTAATCTTAAAAACGTTGAATGTGCCGCAAAATTCTCAAACGGAGAGATTCCATCTTTCCAGCAAATTCATAGATTCCTGACCGCGAGCTAATCTTAAAAACGTTGAATGTGCCGCAAAATTCTCAAACGGAGAGATTCCATCTTTCCAGCAAATTCATAGATTCCTGACCGCGAGCTAATCTTAAAAACGGTGAATGTGCCGCAAAATTCTCAAACGGAGAGATTCCATCTTTCCAGCAAATTCATAGATTCCTGACCGCGAGCTAATCTTAAAAACGTTGAATGTGCGGCAAAATTCTCAAACGGAGAGATTCCATCTTTCCAGCAAATTCATAGATTCCTGACCGCGAGCTAATCTTAAAAACGTTGAATGTGCCGCAAAATTCTCAAACGGAGAGATTCCATCTTTCCAGCAAATTCATAGATTCCTGACCGCGAGCTAATCTTAAAAACGTTGAATGTGCCGCAAAATTCTCAAACGGAGAGATTCCATCTTTCCAGCAAATTCATAGATTCCTGACCGCGAGCTAATCTTAAAAACGGTGAATGTGCCGCAAAATTCTCAAACGGAGAGATTCCATCTTTCCAGCAAATTCATAGATTCCTGACCGCGAGCTAATCTTAAAAACGTTGAATGTGCGGCAAAATTCTCAAACGGAGAGATTCCATCTTTCCAGCAAATTCATAGATTCCTGACCGCGAGCTAATCTTAAAAACGTTGAATGTGCCGTAAAATTCTCAAACGGAGAGATTCCATCTTTCCAGCAAATTCATAGATTCCTGACCGGGAGCTAATCTTAAAAACGTTGAATGTGCCGTAAAATTCTCAAACGGAGAGATTCCATCTTTCCAGCAAATTCATAGATTCCTGACCGCGAGCTAATCTTAAAAACGTTGAATGTGCCGTAAAATTCTCAAACGGAGAGATTCCATCTTTCCAGCAAATTCATAGATTCCTGACCGCGAGCTAATCTTAAAAACGTTGAATGTGCCGTAAAATTCTCAAACGGAGAGATTCCATCTTTCCAGCAAATTCATAGATTCCTGACCGCGAGCTAATCTTAAAAACGTTGAATGTGCCGTAAAATTCTCAAACGGAGAGATTCCATCTTTCCAGCAAATTCATAGATTCCTGACCGCGAGCTATTCTTAAAAACGTTGAATGTGCCGTAAAATTCTCAACCGGAGAGATTCCATCTTTCCAGCAAATTCATAGATTCCTGAGCGCGAGCTAATCTTAAAAACGTTGAATGTGCCTTAAAATTCTCAAACGGAGAGATTCCATCTTTCCAGCAAATTCATAGATTCCTGACCGCGAGCTAATCTTAAAAACGTTGAATGTGCCTTAAAATTCTCAAACGGAGAGATTCCATCTTTCCAGCAAATTCATAGATTCCTGACCGCGAGCTAATCTTAAAAACGTTGAATGTGCCGTAAAAGTCTCAAACGGAGAGATTCCATCTTTCCAGCAAATTCATAGATTCCTGAGCGCGAGCTAATCTTAAAAACGTTGAATGTGCCTTAAAATTCTCAAACGGAGAGATTCCATCTTTCCAGCAAATTCATAGATTCCTGACCGCGAGCTAATCTTAAAAACGTTGAAAGTGCCTTAAAATTCTCAAACGGAGAGATTCCATCTTTCCAGCAAATTCATAGATTCCTGACCGCGAGCTAATCTTAAAAACGTTGAATGTGCCGTAAAATTCTCAAACGGAGAGATTCCATCTTTCCAGCAAATTCATAGATTCCTGACCGCGAGCTAATCTTAAAAACGTTGAATGTGCCGTAAAATTCTCAAACGGAGAGATTCCATCTTTCCAGCAAATTCCTAGATTCCTGACCGCGAGCTAATCTTAAAAACGTATGTGCCTTAAAATTCTCAAACGGAGAGATTTCATCTTTCCAGCAAATTCATAGATTCCTGACCGCGAGCTAATCTTAAAAACGTTGAATGTGCCGTAAAATTCTCAAACGGAGAGATTCCATCTTTCCAGCAAATTCATAGATTCCTGACCGCGAGCTAATCTTAAAAACGTTGAATGTGCCTTAAAATTCTCAAACGGAGAGATTCCATCTTTCCAGCAAATTCATAGATTCCTGACCGCGAGCTAATCTTAAAAACGTTGAATGTGCCGTAAAATTCTCAAACGGAGAGATTCCATCTTTCCAGCAAAGTCATAGATTCCTGAGCGCGAGCTAATCTTAAAAACGTTGAATGTGCCTTAAAATTCTCAAACGGAGAGATTCCATCTTTCCAGCAAATTCATAGATTCCTGACCGCGAGCTAATCTTAAAAACGTTGAATGTGCCTTAAAATTCTCAAACGGAGAGATTCCATCTTTCCAGCAAATTCATAGATTTCTGACCGCGAGCTAATCTTAAAAACGTTGAATGTGCCGTAAAAGTCTCAAACGGAGAGATTCCATCTTTCCAGCAAATTCATAGATTCCTGAGCGCGAGCTAATCTTAAAAACGTTGAATGTGCCTTAAAATTCTCAAACGGAGAGATTCCATCTTTCCAGCAAATTCATAGATTCCTGACCGCGAGCTAATCTTAAAAACGTTGAATGTGCCGTAAAATTCTCAAACGGAGAGATTCCATCTTTCCAGCAAATTCATAGATTCCTGACCGCGAGCTAATCTTAAAAACGTTGAATGTGCCTTAAAATTCTCAAACGGAGAGATTCCATCTTTCCAGCAAATTCATAGATTCCTGACCGCGAGCTAATCTTAAAAACGTTGAATGTGCCGTAAAATTCTCAAACGGAGAGATTCCATCTTTCCAGCAAATTCATAGATTCCTGACCGCGAGCTAATCTTAAAAACGTTGAATGTGCCGTAAAATTCTCAAACGGAGAGATTCCATCTTTCCAGCAAATTCATAGATTCCTGACCGCGAGCTAATCTTAAAAACGTTGAATGTGCCTTAAAATTCTCAAACGGAGAGATTCCATCTTTCCAGCAAATTCATAGATTCCTGACCGCGAGCTAATCTTAAAAACGTTGAAAGTGCCTTAAAATTCTCACACGGAGAGATTCCATCTTTCCAGCAAATTCATAGATTCCTGACCGCGAGCTAATCTTAAAAACGTTGAATGTGCCGTAAAATTCTCAAACGGAGAGATTCCATCTTTCCAGCAAATTCATAGATTCCTGACCGCGAGCTAATCTTAAAAACGTTGAATGTGCCGTAAAATTCTCAAACGGAGAGATTCCATCTTTCCAGCAAATTCATAGATTCCTGACCGCGAGCTAATCTTAAAAACGTTGAATGTGCCGTAAAATTCTCAAACGGAGAGATTCCATCTTTCCAGCAAATTCATAGATTCCTGACCGCGAGCTAATCTTAAAAACGTTGAATGTGCCGTAAAATTCTCAAAAAGAGAGATTCCTTCTTTCCAGCAAATTCATAGATTCCTGACCGCGAGCTAATCTTAAAAACGCTGAATGTGCCGCAAAATTCTCAAACGGAGAGATTCCATCTTTCCAGCAAATTCATAGATTCCTGACCGCGAGCTAATCTTAAAAACGTTGAATGTGCCGCAAAATTCTCAAACGGAGAGATTCCATCTTTCCAGCAAATTCATAGATTCCTGACCGCGAGCTAATCTTAAAAACGTTGAATGTGCGGCAAAATTCTCAAACGGAGAGATTCCATCTTTCCAGCAAATTCATAGATTCCTGACCGCGAGCTAATCTTAAAAACGTTGAATGTGCCGTAAAATTCTCAAACGGAGAGATTCCATCTTTCCAGCAAATTCATAGATTCCTGACCGGGAGCTAATCTTAAAAACGTTGAATGTGCCTTAAAATTCTCAAACGGAGAGATTCCATCTTTCCAGCAAATTCATAGATTCCTGACCGCGAGCTAATCTTAAAAACGTTGAATGTGCCGTAAAATTCTCAAACGGAGAGATTCCATCTTTCCAGCAAATTCATAGATTCCTGACCGGGAGCTAATCTTAAAAACGTTGAATGTGCCTTAAAATTCTCAAACGGAGAGATTCCATCTTTCCAGCAAATTCATAGATTCCTGACCGCGAGCTAATCTTAAAAACGTTGAATGTGCCGTAAAATTCTCAAACGGAGAGATTCCATCTTTCCAGCAAATTCATAGATTCCTGACCGCGAGCTAATCTTAAAAACGTTGAATGTGCCGTAAAATTCTCAAACGGAGAGATTCCATCTTTCCAGCAAATTCATAGATTCCTGACCGCGAGCTAATCTTAAAAACGTTGAATGTGCCGTAAAATTCTCAAAAAGAGAGATTCCTTCTTTCCAGCAAATTCATAGATTCCTGACCGCGAGCTAATCTTAAAAACGTTGAATGTGCCGCAAAATTCTCAAACGGAGAGATTCCATCTTTCCAGCAAATTCATAGATTCCTGACCGCGAGCTAATCTTAAAAACGTTGAATGTGCCGTAAAATTCTCAAACGGAGAGATTCCATCTTTCCAGCAAATTCACAGATTCCTGACCGCGAGCTAATCTTAAAAACGTTGAATGTGCCGCAAAATTCTCAAACGGAGAGATTCCTTCTTTCCAGCAAATTCATAGATTCCTGACCGCGAGCTAATCTTAAAAACGTTGAATGTGCCGTAAAATTCTCAAACGGAGAGATTCCATCTTTCCAGCAAATTCATAGATTCCTGACCGCGAGCTAATCTTAAAAACGTTGAATGTGCCGTAAAATTCTCAAAAAGAGAGATTCCTTCTTTCCAGCAAATTCATAGATTCCTGACCGCGAGCTAATCTTAAAAACGTTGAATGTGCCGCAAAATTCTCAAACGGAGAGATTCCATCTTTCCAGCAAATTCATAGATTCCTGACCGCGAGCTAATCTTAAAAACGTTGAATGTGCCGTAAAATTCTCAAACGGAGAGATTCCATCTTTCCAGCAAATTCACAGATTCCTGACCGCGAGCTAATCTTAAAAACGTTGAATGTGCCGCAAAATTCTCAAACGGAGAGATTCCTTCTTTCCAGCAAATTCATAGATTCCTGACCGCGAGCTAATCTTAAAAACGTTGAATGTGCCGTAAAATTCTCAAAAAGAGAGATTCCTTCTTTCCAGCAAATTCATAGATTCCTGACCGCGAGCTAATCTTAAAAACGTTGAATGTGCCGCAAAATTCTCAAACGGAGAGATTCCATCTTTCCAGCAAATTCACAGATTCCTGACCGCGAGCTAATCTTAAAAACGTTGAATGTGCCGTAAAATTCTCAAACGGAGAGATTCCATCTTTCCAGCAAATTCACAGATTCCTGACCGCGAGCTAATCTTAAAAACGTTGAATGTGCCGCAAAATTCTCAAACGGAGAGATTCCTTCTTTCCAGCAAATTCATAGATTCCTGACCGCGAGCTAATCTTAAAAACGTTGAATGTGCCGTAAAATTCTCAAACGGAGAGATTCCATCTTTCCAGCAAATTCATAGATTCCTGACCGGGAGCTAATCTTAAAAACGTTGAATGTGCCTTAAAATTCTCAAACGGAGAGATTCCATCTTTCCAGCAAATTCATAGATTCCTGACCGCGAGCTAATCTTAAAAACGTTGAATGTGCCGTAAAATTCTCAAACGGAGAGATTCCATCTTTCCAGCAAATTCATAGATTCCTGACCGCGAGCTAATCTTAAAAACGTTGAATGTGCCGTAAAATTCTCAAAAGAGAGATTCCTTCTTTCCAGCAAATTCATAGATTCCTGACCGCGAGCTAATCTTAAAAACGTTGAATGTGCCGCAAAATTCTCAAACGGAGAGATTCCATCTTTCCAGCAAATTCATAGATTCCTGACCGCGAGCTAATCTTAAAAACGTTGAATGTGCCGTAAAATTCTCAAACGGAGAGATTCCATCTTTCCAGCAAATTCATAGATTCCTGACCGCGAGCTAATCTTAAAAACGTTGAATGTGCCGTAAAATTCTCAAACCGAGAGATTCCATCTTTCCAGCAAATTCATAGATTCCTGACCGCGAGCTAATCTTAAAAACGTTGAATGTGCCTTAAAATTCTCATACGGAGAGATTCCATCTTTCCAGCAAATTCATAGATTCCTGACTGCGAGCTAATCTTAAAAACGTTGAATGTGCCGTAAAATTCTCAAACGGAGAGATTCCATCTTTCCAGCAAATTCATAGATTCCTGACCGCGAGCTAATCTTAAAAACGTTGAATGTGCCGTAAAATTCTCAACCGGAGAGATTCCATCTTTCCAGCAAATTCATAGATTCCTGAGCGCGAGCTAATCTTAAAAACGTTGAATGTGCCTTAAAATTCTCAAACGGAGAGATTCCATCTTTCCAGCAAATTCATAGATTCCTGACCGCGAGCTAATCTTAAAAACGTTGAATGTGCCGTAAAAGTCTCAAACGGAGAGATTCCATCTTTCCAGCAAATTCATAGATTCCTGAGCGCGAGCTAATCTTAAAAACGTTGAATGTGCCTTAAAATTCTCAAACGGAGAGATTCCATCTTTCCAGCAAATTCATAGATTCCTGACCGCGAGCTAATCTTAAAAACGTTGAAAGTGCCTTAAAATTCTCAAACGGAGAGATTCCATCTTTCCAGCAAATTCATAGATTCCTGACCGCGAGCTAATCTTAAAAACGTTGAATGTGCCGTAAAATTCTCAAACGGAGAGATTCCATCTTTCCAGCAAATTCAAAGATTCCTGACCGCGAGCTAATCTTAAAAACGTTGAATGTGCCGTAAAATTCTCAAACGGAGAGATTCCATCTTTCCAGCAAATTCATAGATTCCTGACCGCGAGCTAATCTTAAAAACGTATGTGCCTTAAAATTCTCAAACGGAGAGATTTCATCTTTCCAGCAAATTCATAGATTCCTGACCGCGAGCTAATCTTAAAAACGTTGAATGTGCCGTAAAATTCTCAAACGGAGAGATTCCATCTTTCCAGCAAATTCATAGATTCCTGACCGCGAGCTAATCTTAAAAACGTTGAATGTGCCTTAAAATTCTCAAACGGAGAGATTCCATCTTTCCAGCAAATTCATAGATTCCTGACCGCGAGCTAATCTTAAAAACGTTGAATGTGCCGTAAAATTCTCAAACGGAGAGATTCCATCTTTCCAGCAAATTCATAGATTCCTGACCGCGAGCTAATCTTAAAAACGTTGAATGTGCCGTAAAATTCTCAAACGGAGAGATTCCATCTTTCCAGCAAATTCATAGATTCCTGACCGCGAGCTAATCTTAAAAACGTTGAATGTGCCTTAAAATTCTCAAACGGAGAGATTCCATCTTTCCAGCAAATTCATAGATTCCTGACCGCGAGCTAATCTTAAAAACGTTGAATGTGCCGTAAAATTCTCAAACGGAGAGATTCCATCTTTCCAGCAAATTCATAGATTCCTGACCGCGAGCTAATCTTAAAAACGTTGAAAGTGCCTTAAAATTCTCAAACGGAGAGATTCCATCTTTCCAGCAAATTCATAGATTCCTGACCGCGAGCTAATCTTAAAAACGTTGAATGTGCCGTAAAATTCTCAAACGGAGAGATTCCATCTTTCCAGCAAATTCAAAGATTCCTGACCGCGAGCTAATCTTAAAAACGTTGAATGTGCCGTAAAATTCTCAAACGGAGAGATTCCATCTTTCCAGCAAATTCATAGATTCCTGACCGCGAGCTAATCTTAAAAACGTATGTGCCTTAAAATTCTCAAACGGAGAGATTTCATCTTTCCAGCAAATTCATAGATTCCTGACCGCGAGCTAATCTTAAAAACGTTGAATGTGCCGTAAAATTCTCAAACGGAGAGATTCCATCTTTCCAGCAAATTCATAGATTCCTGACCGCGAGCTAATCTTAAAAACGTTGAATGTGCCTTAAAATTCTCAAACGGAGAGATTCCATCTTTCCAGCAAATTCATAGATTCCTGACCGCGAGCTAATCTTAAAAACGTTGAATGTGCCGTAAAATTCTCAAACGGAGAGATTCCATCTTTCCAGCAAATTCATAGATTCCTGACCGCGAGCTAATCTTAAAAACGTTGAATGTGCCGTAAAATTCTCAAACGGAGAGATTCCATCTTTCCAGCAAATTCATAGATTCCTGACCGCGAGCTAATCTTAAAAACGTATGTGCCTTAAAATTCTCAAACGGAGAGATTTCATCTTTCCAGCAAATTCATAGATTCCTGACCGCGAGCTAATCTTAAAAACGTTGAATGTGCCGTAAAATTCTCAAACGGAGAGATTCCATCTTTCCAGCAAATTCATAGATTCCTGACCACGAGCTAATCTTAAAAACGTTGAATGTGCCTTAAAATTCTCAAACGGAGAGATTCCATCTTTCCAGCAAATTCATAGATTCCTGACCGCGAGCTAATCTTAAAAACGTTGAATGTGCCGTAAAATTCTCAAAAAGAGAGATTCCTTCTTTCCAGCAAATTCATAGATTCCTGACCGCGAGCTAATCTTAAAAACGTTGAATGTGCCGCAAAATTCTCAAACGGAGAGATTCCATCTTTCCAGCAAATTCATAGATTCCTGACCGCGAGCTAATCTTAAAAACGTTGAATGTGCCGCAAAATTCTCAAACGGAGAGATTCCATCTTTCCAGCAAATTCATAGATTCCTGACCGCGAGCTAATCTTAAAAACGTTGAATGTGCCGTAAAATTCTCAAACGGAGAGATTCCATCTTTCCAGCAAATTCATAGATTCCTGACCGCGAGTTAATCTTAAAAACGTTGAATGTGCCGCAAATTCTCAAACGGAGAGATTCCATCTTTCCAGCAAATTCATAGATTCCTGACCGCGAGCTAATCTTAAAAACGTTGAATGTGCCGTAAAATTCTCAAACGGAGAGATTCCATCTTTCCAGCAAATTCACAGATTCCTGACCGCGAGCTAATCTTTAAAACGTTGAATGTGCCTTAAAATTCTCAAACGGAGAGATTCCATCTTTCCAGCAAATTCATAGATTCCTGACCGCGAGCTAATCTTAAAAACGTTGAATGTGCCTTAAAATTCTCAAACGGAGAGATTCCATCTTTCCAGCAAATTCATAGATTCCTGACCGCGAGCTAATCTTAAAAACGTTGAATGTGCCGTAAAATTCTCAAACGGAGAGATTCCATCTTTCCAGCAAATTCATAGATTCCTGACCGGGAGCTAATCTTAAAAACGTTGAATGTGCCTTAAAATTCTCAAACGGAGAGATTCCATCTTTCCAGCAAATTCATAGATTCCTGACCGCGAGCTAATCTTAAAAACGTTGAATGTGCCGTAAAATTCTCAAACGGAGAGATTCCATCTTTCCAGCAAATTCATAGATTCCTGACCGCGAGCTAATCTTAAAAACGTTGAATGTGCCGTAAAATTCTCAACCGGAGAGATTCCATCTTTCCAGCAAATTCGGAGATTCCTGAGCGCGAGCTAATCTTAAAAACGTTGAATGTGCCTTAAAATTCTCAAACGGAGAGATTCCATCTTTCCAGCAAATTCATAGATTCCTGACCGCGAGCTAATCTTAAAAACGTTGAATGTGCCGTAAAAGTCTCAAACGGAGAGATTCCATCTTTCCAGCAAATTCATAGATTCCTGAGCGCGAGCTAATCTTAAAAACGTTGAATGTGCCTTAAAATTCTCAAACGGAGAGATTCCATCTTTCCAGCAAATTCATAGATTCCTGACCGCGAGCTAATCTTAAAAACGTTGAAAGTGCCTTAAAATTCTCAAACGGAGAGATTCCATCTTTCCAGCAAATTCATAGATTCCTGACCGCGAGCTAATCTTAAAAACGTTGAATGTGCCGTAAAATTCTCAAACGGAGAGATTCCATCTTTCCAGCAAATTCATAGATTCCTGACCGCGAGCTAATCTTAAAAACGTTGAATGTGCCGTAAAATTCTCAAACGGAGAGATTCCATCTTTCCAGCAAATTCATAGATTCCTGACCGCGAGCTAATCTTAAAAACGTATGTGCCTTAAAATTCTCAAACGGAGAGATTCCATCTTTCCAGCAAATTCATAGATTCCTGACCGCGAGCTAATCTTAAAAACGTTGAATGTGCCGCAAAATTCTCAAACGGAGAGATTCCATCTTTCCAGCAAATTCATAGATTCCTGACCGCGAGCTAATCTTAAAAACGTTGAATGTGCCGCAAAATTCTCAAACGGAGAGATTCCATCTTTCCAGCAAATTCATAGATTCCTGACCGCGAGCTAATCTTAAAAACGTTGAATGTGCCGCAAAATTCTCAAACGGAGAGATTCCATCTTTCCAGCAAATTCATAGATTCCTGACCGCGAGCTAATCTTAAAAACGTTGAATGTGCCGTAAAATTCTCAAACGGAGAGATTCCATCTTTCCAGCAAATTCATAGATTCCTGACCGCGAGCTAATCTTAAAAACGTTGAATGTGCCGTAAAATTCTCAAAAAGAGAGATTCCTTCTTTCCAGCAAATTCATAGATTCCTGACCGCGAGCTAATCTTAAAAACGTTGAATGTGCCGCAAAATTCTCAAACGGAGAGATTCCATCTTTCCAGCAAATTCATAGATTCCTGACCGCGAGCTAATCTTAAAAACGTTGAATGTGCCGCAAAATTCTCAAACGGAGAGATTCCATCTTTCCAGCAAATTCATAGATTCCTGACCGCGAGCTAATCTTAAAAACGTTGAATGTGCCGCAAAATTCTCAAACGGAGAGATTCCATCTTTCCAGCAAATTCATAGATTCCTGACCGCGAGCTAATCTTAAAAACGTTGAATGTGCCGCAAAATTCTCAAACGGACAGATTCCATCTTTCCAGCAAATTCATAGATTCCTGACCGCGAGCTAATCTTAAAAACGTTGAATGTGCCGTAAAATTCTCAAACGGAGAGATTCCATCTTTCCAGCAAATTCATAGATTCCTGACCGCGAGCTAATCTTAAAAACGTTGAAAGTGCCTTAAAATTCTCAAACGGAGAGATTCCATCTTTCCAGCAAATTCATAGATTCCTGACCGCGAGCTAATCTTAAAAACGTTGAATGTGCCGTAAAATTCTCAAACGGAGAGATTCCATCTTTCCAGCAAATTCAAAGATTCCTGACCGCGAGCTAATCTTAAAAACGTTGAATGTGCCGTAAAATTCTCAAACGGAGAGATTCCATCTTTCCAGCAAATTCATAGATTCCTGACCGCGAGCTAATCTTAAAAACGTATGTGCCTTAAAATTCTCAAACGGAGAGATTTCATCTTTCCAGCAAATTCATAGATTCCTGACCGCGAGCTAATCTTAAAAACGTTGAATGTGCCGTAAAATTCTCAAACGGAGAGATTCCATCTTTCCAGCAAATTCATAGATTCCTGACCGCGAGCTAATCTTAAAAACGTTGAATGTGCCTTAAAATTCTCAAACGGAGAGATTCCATCTTTCCAGCAAATTCATAGATTCCTGACCGCGAGCTAATCTTAAAAACGTTGAATGTGCCGTAAAATTCTCAAACGGAGAGATTCCATCTTTCCAGCAAATTCATAGATTCCTGACCGCGAGCTAATCTTAAAAACGTTGAATGTGCCGTAAAATTCTCAAACGGAGAGATTCCATCTTTCCAGCAAATTCATAGATTCCTGACCGCGAGCTAATCTTAAAAACGTTGAATGTGCCTTAAAATTCTCAAACGGAGAGATTCCATCTTTCCAGCAAATTCATAGATTCCTGACTGCGAGCTAATCTTAAAAACGTTGAATGTGCCGTAAAATTCTCAAACGGAGAGATTCCATCTTTCCAGCAAATTCATAGATTCCTGACCGCGAGCTAATCTTAAAAACGTTGAATGTGCCGTAAAATTCTCAAAAAGAGAGATTCCTTCTTTCCAGCAAATTCATAGATTCCTGACCGCGAGCTAATCTTAAAAACGTTGAATGTGCCGCAAAATTCTCAAACGGAGAGATTCCATCTTTCCAGCAAATTCATAGATTCCTGACCGCGAGCTAATCTTAAAAACGTTGAATGTGCCGCAAAATTCTCAAACGGAGAGATTCCATCTTTCCAGCAAATTCATAGATTCCTGACCGCGAGTTAATCTTAAAAACGTTGAATGTGCCGCAAATTCTCAAACGGAGAGATTCCATCTTTCCAGCAAATTCATAGATTCCTGACCGCGAGCTAATCTTAAAAACGTTGAATGTGCCGTAAAATTCTCAAACGGAGAGATTCCATCTTTCCAGCAAATTCACAGATTCCTGACCGCGAGCTAATCTTAAAAACGTTGAATGTGCCTTAAAATTCTCAAACGGAGAGATTCCATCTTTCCAGCAAATTCATAGATTCCTGACCGCGAGCTAATCTTAAAAACGTTGAATGTGCCTTAAAATTCTCAAACGGAGAGATTCCATCTTTCCAGCAAATTCATAGATTCCTGACCGCGAGCTAATCTTAAAAACGTTGAATGTGCCGTAAAATTCTCAAACGGAGAGATTCCATCTTTCCAGCAAATTCATAGATTCCTGACCGGGAGCTAATCTTAAAAACGTTGAATGTGCCTTAAAATTCTCAAACGGAGAGATTCCATCTTTCCAGCAAATTCATAGATTCCTGACCGCGAGCTAATCTTAAAAACGTTGAATGTGCCGTAAAATTCTCAAACGGAGAGATTCCATCTTTCCAGCAAATTCATAGATTCCTGACCGCGAGCTAATCTTAAAAACGTTGAATGTGCCGTAAAATTCTCAACCGGAGAGATTCCATCTTTCCAGCAAATTCGGAGATTCCTGAGCGCGAGCTAATCTTAAAAACGTTGAATGTGCCTTAAAATTCTCAAACGGAGAGATTCCATCTTTCCAGCAAATTCATAGATTCCTGACCGCGAGCTAATCTTAAAAACGTTGAATGTGCCGTAAAAGTCTCAAACGGAGAGATTCCATCTTTCCAGCAAATTCATAGATTCCTGAGCGCGAGCTAATCTTAAAAACGTTGAATGTGCCTTAAAATTCTCAAACGGAGAGATTCCATCTTTCCAGCAAATTCATAGATTCCTGACCGCGAGCTAATCTTAAAAACGTTGAAAGTGCCTTAAAATTCTCAAACGGAGAGATTCCATCTTTCCAGCAAATTCATAGATTCCTGACCGCGAGCTAATCTTAAAAACGTTGAATGTGCCGTAAAATTCTCAAACGGAGAGATTCCATCTTTCCAGCAAATTCATAGATTCCTGACCGCGAGCTAATCTTAAAAACGTTGAATGTGCCGTAAAATTCTCAAACGGAGAGATTCCATCTTTCCAGCAAATTCATAGATTCCTGACCGCGAGCTAATCTTAAAAACGTATGTGCCTTAAAATTCTCAAACGGAGAGATTCCATCTTTCCAGCAAATTCATAGATTCCTGACCGCGAGCTAATCTTAAAAACGTTGAATGTGCCGCAAAATTCTCAAACGGAGAGATTCCATCTTTCCAGCAAATTCATAGATTCCTGACCGCGAGCTAATCTTAAAAACGTTGAATGTGCCGCAAAATTCTCAAACGGAGAGATTCCATCTTTCCAGCAAATTCATAGATTCCTGACCGCGAGCTAATCTTAAAAACGTTGAATGTGCCGCAAAATTCTCAAACGGAGAGATTCCATCTTTCCAGCAAATTCATAGATTCCTGACCGCGAGCTAATCTTAAAAACGTTGAATGTGCCGTAAAATTCTCAAACGGAGAGATTCCATCTTTCCAGCAAATTCATAGATTCCTGACCGCGAGCTAATCTTAAAAACGTTGAATGTGCCGTAAAATTCTCAAAAAGAGAGATTCCTTCTTTCCAGCAAATTCATAGATTCCTGACCGCGAGCTAATCTTAAAAACGTTGAATGTGCCGCAAAATTCTCAAACGGAGAGATTCCATCTTTCCAGCAAATTCATAGATTCCTGACCGCGAGCTAATCTTAAAAACGTTGAATGTGCCGCAAAATTCTCAAACGGAGAGATTCCATCTTTCCAGCAAATTCATAGATTCCTGACCGCGAGCTAATCTTAAAAACGTTGAATGTGCCGCAAAATTCTCAAACGGAGAGATTCCATCTTTCCAGCAAATTCATAGATTCCTGACCGCGAGCTAATCTTAAAAACGTTGAATGTGCCGCAAAATTCTCAAACGGACAGATTCCATCTTTCCAGCAAATTCATAGATTCCTGACCGCGAGCTAATCTTAAAAACGTTGAATGTGCCGCAAAATTCTCAAACGGAGAGATTCCATCTTTCCAGCAAATTCATAGATTCCTGACCGCGAGCTAATCTTAAAAACGTTGAATGTGCCGCAAAATTCTCAAACGGAGAGATTCCATCTTTCCAGCAAATTCATAGATTCCTGACCGCGAGCTAATCTTAAAAACGTTGAATGTGCCGCAAAATTCTCAAACGGAGAGATTCCATCTTTCCAGCAAATTCATAGATTCCTGACCGCGAGCTAATCTTAAAAACGTTGAATGTGCCGCAAAATTCTCAAACGGACAGATTCCATCTTTCCAGCAAATTCATAGATTCCTGACCGCGAGCTAATCTTAAAAACGTTGAATGTGCGGCAAAATTCTCAAACGGAGAGATTCCATCTTTCCAGCAAATTCATAGATTCCTGACCGCGAGCTAATCTTAAAAACGTTGAATGTGCCGTAAAATTCTCAAACGGAGAGATTCCATCTTTCCAGCAAATTCATAGATTCCTGACCGGGAGCTAATCTTAAAAACGTTGAATGTGCCTTAAAATTCTCAAACGGAGAGATTCCATCTTTCCAGCAAATTCATAGATTCCTGACCGCGAGCTAATCTTAAAAACGTTGAATGTGCCTTAAAATTCTCAAACGGAGAGATTCCATCTTTCCAGCAAATTCATAGATTCCTGACCGCGAGCTAATCTTAAAAACGTTGAATGTGCCGTAAAATTCTCAAACGGAGAGATTCCATCTTTCCAGCAAATTCATAGATTCCTGACCGCGAGCTAATCTTAAAAACGTTGAATGTGCCGTAAAATTCTCAAAAAGAGAGATTCCTTCTTTCCAGCAAATTCATAGATTCCTGACCGCGAGCTAATCTTAAAAACGTTGAATGTGCCGCAAAATTCTCAAACGGAGAGATTCCATCTTTCCAGCAAATTCATAGATTCCTGACCGCGAGCTAATCTTAAAAACGTTGAATGTGCCGCAAAATTCTCAAACGGAGAGATTCCATCTTTCCAGCAAATTCATAGATTCCTGACCGCGAGCTAATCTTAAAAACGTTGAATGTGCGGCAAAATTCTCAAACGGAGAGATTCCATCTTTCCAGCAAATTCATAGATTCCTGACCGCGAGCTAATCTTAAAAACGTTGAATGTGCCGTAAAATTCTCAAACGGAGAGATTCCATCTTTCCAGCAAATTCATAGATTCCTGACCGGGAGCTAATCTTAAAAACGTTGAATGTGCCTTAAAATTCTCAAACGGAGAGATTCCATCTTTCCAGCAAATTCATAGATTCCTGACCGCGAGCTAATCTTAAAAACGTTGAATGTGCCGTAAAATTCTCAAACGGAGAGATTCCATCTTTCCAGCAAATTCATAGATTCCTGACCGCGAGCTAATCTTAAAAACGTTGAATGTGCGGCAAAATTCTCAAACGGAGAGATTCCATCTTTCCAGCAAATTCATAGATTCCTGACCGCGAGCTAATCTTAAAAACGTTGAATGTGCCGTAAAATTCTCAAACGGAGAGATTCCATCTTTCCAGCAAATTCATAGATTCCTGACCGGGAGCTAATCTTAAAAACGTTGAATGTGCCTTAAAATTCTCAAACGGAGAGATTCCATCTTTCCAGCAAATTCATAGATTCCTGACCGCGAGCTAATCTTAAAAACGTTGAATGTGCCGTAAAATTCTCAAACGGAGAGATTCCATCTTTCCAGCAAATTCATAGATTCCTGACCGGGAGCTAATCTTAAAAACGTTGAATGTGCCTTAAAATTCTCAAACGGAGAGATTCCATCTTTCCAGTAAATTCATAGATTCCTGACCGCGAGCTAATCTTAAAAACGTTGAATGTGCCGCAAAATTCTCAAACGGAGAGATTCCATCTTTCCAGCAAATTCATAGATTCCTGAGCGCGAGCTAATCTTAAAAACGTTGAATGTGCCGCAAAATTCTCAAACGGAGAGATTCCATCTTTCCAGCAAATTCATAGATTCCTGACCGCGAGCTAATATTAAAAACGTTGAATGTGCCGCAAAATTCTCAAACGGAGAGATTCCATCTTTCCAGCAAATTCATAGATTCCTGACCGCGAGCTAATCTTAAAAACGTTGAATGTGCCGCAAAATTCTCAAACGGAGAGATTCCATCTTTCCAGCAAATTCATAGATTCCTGACCGCGAGCTAATCTTAAAAACGTTGAATGTGCCGTAAAATTCTCAAACGGAGAGATTCCATCTTTCCAGCAAATTCATAGATTCCTGACCGCGAGCTAATCTTAAAAACGTTGAATGTGCCGTAAAATTCTCAAAAAGAGAGATTCCTTCTTTCCAGCAAATTCATAGATTCCTGACCGCGAGCTAATCTTAAAAACGTTGAATGTGCCGCAAAATTCTCAAACGGAGAGATTCCATCTTTCCAGCAAATTCATAGATTCCTGACCGCGAGCTAATCTTAAAAACGTTGAATGTGCCGCAAAATTCTCAAACGGAGAGATTCCATCTTTCCAGCAAATTCATAGATTCCTGACCGCGAGCTAATCTTAAAAACGTTGAATGTGCCGTAAAATTCTCAAACGGAGAGATTCCATCTTTCCAGCAAATTCATAGATTCCTGACCGCGAGTTAATCTTAAAAACGTTGAATGTGCCTTAAAATTCTCAAACGGAGAGATTCCATCTTTCCAGCAAATTCATAGATTCCTGACCGCGAGCTAATCTTAAAAACGTTGAATGTGCCGTAAAATTCTCAAACGGAGAGATTCCATCTTTCCAGCATATTCATAGATTCCTGACCGCGAGCTAATCTTAAAAACGTTGAATGTGCCGCAAAATTCTCAAAAAGAGAGATTCCATCTTTCCAGCAAATTCATAGATTCCTGACCGCGAGCTAATCTTAAAACGTTGAATGTGCCGCAAAATTCTCAAACGGAGAGATTCCATCTTTCCAGCAAATTCATAGATTCCTGACCGCGAGCTAATCTTAAAAACGTTGAATGTGCCGCAAAATTCTCAAACGGAGAGATTCCATCTTTCCAGCAAATTCATAGATTCCTGACCGCGAGCTAATCTTAAAAACGTTGAATGTGCCGCAAAATTCTCAAACGGACAGATTCCATCTTTCCAGCAAATTCATAGATTCCTGACCGCGAGCTAATCTTAAAAACGTTGAATGTGCGGCAAAATTCTCAAACGGAGAGATTCCATCTTTCCAGCAAATTCATAGATTCCTGACCGCGAGCTAATCTTAAAAACGTTGAATGTGCCGCAAAATTCTCAAACGGAGAGATTCCATCTTTCCAGCAAATTCATAGATTCCTGACCGCGAGCTAATCTTAAAAACGTTGAATGTGCCGCAAAATTCTCAAACGGAGAGATTCCATCTTTCCAGCAAATTCATAGATTCCTGACCGGGAGCTAATCTTAAAAACGTTGAATGTGCCTTAAAATTCTCAAACGGAGAGATTCCATCTTTCCAGCAAATTCATAGATTCCTGACCGCGAGCTAATCTTAAAAACGTTGAATGTGCCGTAAAATTCTCAAACGGAGAGATTCCATCTTTCCAGCAAATTCATAGATTCCTGACCGGGAGCTAATCTTAAAAACGTTGAATGTGCCTTAAAATTCTCAAACGGAGAGATTCCATCTTTCCAGCAAATTCATAGATTCCTGACCGCGAGCTAATCTTAAAAACGTTGAATGTGCCGCAAAATTCTCAAACGGAGAGATTCCATCTTTCCAGCAAATTCATAGATTCCTGACCGCGAGCTAATCTTAAAAACGTTGAATGTGCCGCAAAATTCTCAAACGGAGAGATTCCATCTTTCCAGCAAATTCATAGATTCCTGACCGCGAGCTAATCTTAAAAACGTTGAATGTGCCGCAAAATTCTCAAACGGAGAGATTCCATCTTTCCAGCAAATTCATAGATTCCTGACCGCGAGCTAATCTTAAAAACGTTGAATGTGCCGCAAAATTCTCAAACGGAGAGATTCCATCTTTCCAGCAAATTCATAGATTCCTGACCGCGAGCTAATCTTAAAAACGTTGAATGTGCCGTAAATTCTCAAACGGAGAGATTCCATCTTTCCAGCAAATTCATAGATTCCTGACCGCGAGCTAATCTTAAAAACGTTGAATGTGCCGTAAAATTCTCAAAAAGAGAGATTCCTTCTTTCCAGCAAATTCATAGATTCCTGACCGCGAGCTAATCTTAAAAACGTTGAATGTGCCGCAAAATTCTCAAACGGAGAGATTCCATCTTTCCAGCAAATTCATAGATTCCTGACCGCGAGCTAATCTTAAAAACGTTGAATGTGCCGCAAAATTCTCAAACGGAGAGATTCCATCTTTCCAGCAAATTCATAGATTCCTGACCGCGAGCTAATCTTAAAAACGTTGAATGTGCCTTAAAATTCTCAAACGGAGAGATTCCATCTTTCCAGCAAATTCATAGATTCCTGACCGCGAGCTAATCTTAAAAACGTTGAATGTGCCGTAAAATTCTCAAACGGAGAGATTCCATCTTTCCAGCATATTCATAGATTCCTGACCGCGAGCTAATCTTAAAAACGTTGAATGTGCCGCAAAATTCTCAAAAAGAGAGATTCCATCTTTCCAGCAAATTCATAGATTCCTGACCGCGAGCTAATCTTAAAAACGTTGAATGTGCCGCAAAATTCTCAAACGGAGAGATTCCATCTTTCCAGCAAATTCATAGATTCCTGACCGCGAGCTAATCTTAAAAACGTTGAATGTGCCGCAAAATTCTCAAACGGAGAGATTCCATCTTTCCAGCAAATTCATAGATTCCTGACCGCGAGCTAATCTTAAAAACGTTGAATGTGCCGCAAAATTCTCAAACGGACAGATTCCATCTTTCCAGCAAATTCATAGATTCCTGACCGGGAGCTAATCTTAAAACGTTGAATGTGCCTTAAAATTCTCAAACGGAGAGATTCCATCTTTCCAGCAAATTCATAGATTCCTGACCGCGAGCTAATCTTAAAACGTTGAATGTGCCGTAAAATTCTCAAACGGAGAGATTCCATCTTTCCAGCAAATTCATAGATTCCTGACCGGGAGCTAATCTTAAAAACGTTGAATGTGCCTTAAAATTCT
>JAOWCC010001312.1:0-39593 GCA_030867875.1 Actinernus sp. WN-2022
CGACCGCGTCCTTGGGCAGGGATGTATAAGCCGTTGGCTTTGTCTCCTTCCTCTTCTAACTGATCTATACGAGGGGGACGTGAACGAACCTGTTGTGTTATTTCGAGAAAAAGTACTGAGGGGATTGTCTCCCGACAGAACAGCCTGGTATTCCGAGGTCTAACAATCAATCATGATTGTAAACTGCACAGCAGCACATTGGGTCACAATAGCAGTCCGTATCAAAAAAAATAACCCTGTGAAGCGCATTTGAATATATTCATATAGAATTTGCGCTATATAAATGAATACCTTTAGTGTCTTTGTGTTATTATTTGTGTATTAGCTCCCTACGTTCAATAGAGTGAGATAAGCAGTCTGATATTGCCTTGTAAGCTTTAGCATCCTCAGTACACTGTAGTTTCTTGATGTAAAACTGTTTATTCAAGCATGCAGGCTGTAGCGCCGCTGGCTTGTTTTGAAAGCCGGCCTGCCATTGTGGTAATTAAGTTACAGCAATGAATACCTCGACATATTCTCCTGTTATGCTGTCAGTATCCTCTGCCGTCCCATCAGGATCTGTTCTGTTTGCTTCAGCTGACACATTCGTCTTGCTTCCAGTCGGTGACGCCGAGCTGGTCTTCCTTGCTTTCTTACCAAACAGTGTGGATATCTTACGTCTAATCTCTGGCGTGCTCTGACCAAACTCCTGAAAAACAAGGACAAATGTCAAATAACTTCTATAAAATGGACAATATTTAGTCAATATTTAGTGACTTGTCTGCGAATATGAAACAAACAAGGTAATTATATTAAAAATAAATCCAGAAATTCGCTGTAAAAACGTGTAATATTTCTATCTACAGTACTTTGGCTATAGTAGCGTCACTGAGTCATCGTTCACCCCTTTTTCATGCAGTTTTATGACTTTACATGACAATGGCAGAAGGAACAGCGAGATGAAGTATTGATTTATTATATCTGATTAGCAATAATGGCCATATACATGTCTACCATGTTTTCACAAAAGGAGCCCTACAACCTAAGACCCCTTTTGTGAAAACATGGTAGATCTTGTGTACCTTTAAGCTTTAAAAGCCAGTTACTCGTGTTTTATGCCGTTTTCTTGAAAGGGCAAATGACAGTTTAAGACTTTTCTGGCCTTTCTATCTCATAATTGATCTCTAGGTATTTTATGTGGCTTTAACTCTTAACAGTCCGAGCCTGTAAATATAAGACGCACTAAGTCCGATACTAGAAAAAATATTGCATCACATCTAGACATGCTGGAAAGACGATATTGCGATATTATGTTACTCGTGTTTTTGCCGTTTTCTTGAAAGGACAAATGGTAGTTTAAGAATTCCCGGGGGGGGGGGGGGGGGGGGGTTAGGGGTGTGGAGGACTAGTTCAAACATTTTCGCGAATAACTAACTTTACCTGGCGTATGGCGCAACGATTTGCTTAGTGGAAGGCGTACATTTTCCAGCATGCAATTGGAGGTGGGTACAGGAGAAGGGGGTGGAGAGAAATGCAGTGACAAGAATAGCGCGGTTCACAGTCGCTTGGTGTGTTTTGTGCCAACAAAACCTGGTGGTTGGAAAGATTAAAGAAGGTACTGTAACGACTGAGTGGTGATTTTGTGTTTGCTTTTGATTTGAAGTGCGAATGGGAAGGGTGTTTTGAGCCGATTTTTAGCTTCTTAAAATTCGTGAAAATCTAAGAAACAATACGACCGCCAAAACGAATGAGCTTTTCTCCATAGTGAAAGAGTCGAGCGATCCATGTTATAGCTCTGACTTTGAAGCCATTCATCCCTTCGCATAATATCGCAATATCGTCTTTCCAGCATGTCTAGATGTGATGCAATAATTTTTCTAGTATCGGACTTAGTGCGTCTTATATTTACAGGCTCGGACTGTTAAGAGTTAAAGCCACATAAAATGCCTAGAGATCAATTATGAGATAGAAAGGCCAGAAAAGTCTTAAACTGTCATTTGCCCTTTCAAGAAAACGGCATAAAACACGAGTAACTGGCTTTTAAAGCTAAAGGCACACAAGATCTACCATGTTTTCACAAAAGAGCCCTAGAACCTAAGACCCCCTTTTGTGAAAACATGGTACAGTGTAGATGTAGTAAGCTGAGCTGGGAGCATGCCATTTTGACATGCAGGAGGTCGAGATTCACCTTCTACTCAGTTTGAAGAATGGCCAGAGGGTTGATTTGAGAGCCGGGTTGAGCGTGAATTATCGTTCTAATCACAGTCTATGGTCATTTGCTAGTGCTTTTCAAGCCTTTCATGCATTCAGGTCCAGAAACGTTTCATTTCTCGTCACCTCATATGCTCTTTCTCTTACTTTTCTTCCCCCTGTACTCTCTTGAATACTAGACCTTTCTAATCAAGAATTATGAGTGCACTTATAAGAAATGGGATTTTCACAGCTTTCATTAGCTTGACCGGTAAACGGAGTGATTACGGAGTGTTTTGCGTTTTGAAAACACTATTTTTCCGAACTCCTTGAATGTCTCGTGTGTTTTTTATGATAGAACGTGGTTAACTTCGGATTCTTTTCAGACTCAAAATTCGGAAAATTAACTTTTTCCCAACCTCAACTACTTTGAATGTTTAGAACGCATCAGACAAGGAAAGGCACACAGAACTGATAAATATACACGAGTTATTACTGGGTGAGGAGGTTCGTATACAGACATCCTGTATCCATGAATGTACTGACAAAGGCCGCAAGCACAGTTTTTGTCTATACGGACCGATCCTACGCCGGTAAATAATGTATTTTTTCTCTGTCTTTCTCGACATGAAAGACAATTTAATTGTTGATCAATCCAATGAATTGAGAGCACACACTGGTTACTGTGACCTTGGTCAGGGATAAGAGAAAGGAGCCTCCTTCAGGAACCAATCAGATTGCAGGAATCCGTAGATTACCACCCGCTCGTGCGTGGAAATAAAAAGAGTGGAAAAAGAGTTAGTTACCGAAAGAGCGGTCCGTATAGAGACCAACTGTGCCCGAGGTCTTGAAAGTACTGGCTTATATTTATTTCGAGAACATCAAATTTCTGCAGGCAACTATCAGCCAATAAACAGATTTACGATAGTTTAACGTGGTATGTTCTCGTATTTGCAACGTGTTGCGTCATCGCATGGTCAACTGAATTGTGTGGAATTCACGAGGCGTTAGCCGAGTCAATCCACAACAATTTTGATCATGCGATGACGCAAAACGTGGCAAATAAGAGGGCATATCACGGTAAACTATCATAACTTTGTTTTTTACAACAACAAACGAGAAAGAGTCAAGCAGAAGCGCCTTGAAAACGTAGCCTGCGTCGCATCCGAACTGAACCCCGCCAGTTCGGATGCGACGCAGGCTATGAAAACGAGGGAAATTGTGAGAGAAAAGTGATTCTAGCCTGGGCGCTATCACGTAATCCGTGGCGCGAGCAATAGAGAGCTTTTAAAAGCACCATGCAGACGTTCGTGAGTCACGGACGGCAACCGGAAGTCAAATTTTCCTTTTTTGCCGCGTTTTGTCGTCATCACGTCCGTAACATCAACTCACAAATGTCAAAACACGGGTCTTAGCGTCCGTATTGATCAACCAGAAATGTGTCCGAGGTAAATAAGATTTTAACAAAAAAATCATTCCAGTCTTCTCACGGTCTTGTGACGTCCGTGTTGTCAAAAACTTCTGCTGCTTAAGCTCTCTAATGACGCAATCCGTGGTATGTCTTATTTCCAATGGCAATAAGCCAACCAGAAGACGAGACACTGAGCAGTTGTTGTATAATAGTTCCTTGATGGACATACTCTGGCACGTTTAGCCCTGTGGTTATTTCCAGGCAGACAATACCTTTAACTAGAATTAGATTAATTAAACTACATACATGTACTTGTAAAACCTAGGTATAAAATAAAGTTGTTGTTGTTGTACTCTATTTGCTTAATAGAGCGGTTTTCAGTTGAGTGTAGTGAAACCAAACGCAAATTACCCAAAGCCAGCCAATCATAGGAGCGAGTAATCACAAGTAACTCGTAAATGGCTTCCCTGTGAGCCAATGACAAACCAAAGCAAAACCAAAACCAATTTGCGTTTGGTTTTACTTGGATTCTGATTGTTTGGTTTACTTTCTCAGCCAATAGGAGAGTCCAGTAAACGCAAAACCAAAACATTTCCGACACTCAATTGAAATCCGCTCTGGAAACATCAAGCTTGGAATCTAATTGTTAAGTAGACCACTTACACCTGGTGAAGCCGTTGGCGAGGGTGGACTAACCAGGTCGTAAAACTTTGGGGGTGGATCATTCCCAAGCCAATCGAGGACTTCTTTCACGGTTGTGATTTTCCTCTGAAAAAAAGGGCTACTTTAATAGGGAGCAACTTGTACTGTCAACCTCAATAAACTTTCTCCTGAACAAGGATGAAAATAACTACTCAGAATTAGGCTTTTCATGTACAATGTTTAGCTCAGTTGGTAGAGCACGGTCTAGAGTGCGGGAGGTCGGGGGTTCGAATCCCGGCCGCGTCCTTGGGCAGGGACGTTTATAAGCCGTTGGCCTTGTCTCCTTCCACTTCTAATCAGTATTTGAAGGGGACGTGAAAGAACCTGTTGTACTACTCGAAAAAGAGTAGGGGATTGTCACCCGGTACAGCAGCCTGGCCATTGCACTAACCACACTCAACATTGTAAACTGCGTGGCAGCTATTAGCGCCGTGAAGCAGTCCGAAATAATTCACTGACGGGATATGTCAGTCATATGTAAAGCGCCATGAAACTGTGGTTGATATGGCGCTATATAAATGTGGCCATTATTATTATTATTATTATTATTATTGTATACTGTAGAAAATCTGCGATTTTTGATGTGAGAAGGATGGAAAATATTTGAGTGACTGAATAATACTGCTACTACAAATGCACAAGTAGCTACATGTAATAATATACAGTAAATCACTAGAATAATACAAGAATAATAATACAGGATACATGTAATTCAAATAATAAAAACAATAATGGGAAAGAACAATTATACTACATTAGTACATGTAGGTATATGTATCATTAATATTAACAACATTGAGTCTTATGTTGTTGGAATAGAGTACTTGTACAGGGGCATAGGGAGGTCCTGAAAATTGGGGGAGGATGGCAAAATGATGAATTCTGGGACATTTTCATTGATTTTTTTTGGGGGGTGGGGGGTGCAAAATTATGAATTCTGGGACATTTTCATTGATGACTTCTATCAATTTCTCTTGTGGACATTTTCATAGATTTTTTTTTGGGGGGGGGGGTGCAAAATGATGAATTCTGGGACATTTTCATTGATTTTTTTTGGGGGGTGGGGGGTGCAAAATTATGAATTCTGGGACATTTTCATTGATGACTTCTATCAATTTCTCTTGTGGACATTTTCATAGATTTTTTTGGGGGGGGGGTGCAAAATGATGAATTCTGGGACATTTTCATTGATTTTTTTGGGGGGGTGGGGGGTGCAAAATTATGAATTCTGGGACATTTTCATTGATGACTTCTATCAATTTCTCTTGTGGACATTTTCATAGATTTTTTGGGGGGGGGGGGTGGGGGGTGCAAAATTATGAATTCTGGGACATTTTCATTGATGACTTCTATCAATTTCTCTTGTGGACATTTTCATTGATTTTGTTTTTTTTGGGGGGGGGGGGTGCAAAATTATGAATTCTGGGACATTTTCATTGATGACTTCTATCAATCTCTCTTGTGGAACTGGGCAGAGGGGGGTCGGCAACTGCCCAGTACACTGGCACATAACAATGGTAGCAGAAATTCATTAAACATACATGAAGTCAAACTATGTCTTAAGTACACTCAGTAGAATACAAACAAGGGAACACAATTCCAGGGAGCACACAACCAAACTCCATACAACATTTGGAAATCCTTACCTGCAGTTTTGCTTGACTGCATTTTAGCTCTTCCAACTGCCATGTGAGTGCAGCTACTGTAACCTCTCGCTGAAGGATACTGAATGATAAAACACACGCCTCCTGGTTAGCTCAGTGGTTAAGCTCCAGTCTGTCAAGCGGGAAGTCGCGGGTTCAAACCCCGGCCGGACCAACACTCAGGGTCTTAAAATAACTGAGTAGAAGGTGCTGCCTTTACATAATACAGTAAACGTTTAGACCTTCATGTCTTCTTGGATAAGGACGTAAAATCGTAGGACTAGTGTCCCCAATTAGCTGCAAAGCTAAATACATTGACACTTAAATAAAGTCACTTACATGTACTTACTTTACTTTACATGTATCATGAGGTACCGTGCCTGAGTCAGTGTACATGTCTGTTTGTAGAGTCGTATATTTATTATATTATTTTAATAGTAATAATTTCAATGTTTCACATACAAGATTATACATTAAGTGAGGATTTGCATGCAATCAGTCATCTTATACATGTACATGTAGGATTGCAAAGATGACATGACGTGATGTGAGCACAGAAGTGCAGCATGAGATGCAATCAAATGGTGTAGCTATTGCTGTTGTCATATTTTCACTTCCATCTGTCAAGAATTTCTATACAAGCCAGGTAACAGGTATAAATACCCACCTGTGCATTTGTGTTACAACTAAAATTGCTAACTTAACCTGCCAATGAAATGGTCCAATTGTGATTGCGAATCCACACCTCCCCTCCTGTACTAAAAGTTATTAAAAGCCTGATCTATGCAAATATTACATGTATACAGTGAGTGGTTTCACTAACTTTTGAAGTACATTTTGTAAGAGGCACTAAAGAAAAAGTACAGTACAAGTAGATGGTTGATGGAACAAGGGTGCTAAAGGTACATTGTACCCGAGCCTCTAGGGGGTTCAAACTGCAACTGAGTAGGCAGCAAAATCGTCAAAGTACATATACATGTACTCAGATAAAATTGAAATTGAATTGAATTAAAATTGAATTGAAAAGAGGACTGGGACTGAGTGTGTAAAGTCAATTTAATAAAAAAAACTAATCCCATCACGAACAATAGCATGTCGAAATAAGTAATGTCACCAAGTTTTTGTCCTAAGTTCACTCGCAAGACTGAAGGTGGTCGTACTTTTACAGTAACAACTTGCCAATTATGGAACAGTTTATCTTTAGAAATTAGAAATAGTAACTCTTATGCTACATTTAGAAGCCATTATTGGAAGTACGTGTTATTTAAGGAACAGCAGTTTTTAAATCATTTTTTAGTTTAAGTGTGACCATTTTTATTCGATTTTATCAACTTTTTATCATGTACTATTTTGTTGTTAGGGTTTCAATTTGAATTTTAAACAATTGTTTTGCTTATCGTAATTATATATTTTTAACGTTTTTCATCTATGATCCATGTATTTATACTTAGTATTAATATTTTATTATAATAACTATATTTATATAACTTTATTAGCTATAGAGGGCCACAGGTTTGTTAGTTTTTAACTATTTTGTGCTACCCTCATGAAATAAAGACTTTATTATTATTATTATTATAAGTTTGGGGATGATTGGTTGAATATTAATCATGTAGCGAGCTTACGAAAAATCACAAAAAAGAGACGTTTATATGGTTTTGGGGGATGTTTTAACACGATACAAACATGTCTTATTTTTGCGATTTTTAAAAACTCGCTAGTCAGTTTCTATTCAACCAAACATTGTCACTTTCTCATGATGGGTTTCATTTTTTAATTAGATTAACTTTACATATTCAGAACCAGTGCAGTATTTACTTCACCTGTATACTCCCACCACCTAGTATAAATTACATACATGTATATGATCATGTACAGTATATGTAATTGGAGACATCACAGTAACAAGATACAATGTACATGCACCTGTAAACTTTACACCAGACTTCTAGTTATTAATTACATAATCAGAACCAGTGCAGTATTTACTATATATGTAATAATTAGCAAAAAAAGGAGGCTTCAAAATTATACCAGCAAAACATTTCATCATCTGTGCATCTGTATACTAATAACGTGTGGCTATCGAAAAATTAAATATTCAGAGTGTGAGTTTTGCAGTATTTTTTTTTACCATAGAGTTTCCTTGCCATCCTTCTTGGCTGTTGCAAGGTTGTCCTTCTCTATCTTCAGGTCTCTTTTCTGAGTGGAAAACAAAGTACATACATGTGCATGACACTATAATTATCATCTCATTTATCTTCTAACTTGCATCTCAAATAGTCACATTAATGTCATCTGGATGGGTTTTGGCAAATTCCCATACTAGTTGTTTTAATTTTTTTCCTGTGATTCAAGGGAAAGTAAAAAAAAACAAGATAATGATTTTTTAAATTAAATATATTAAACAACTTTATTTATGTGTCTAGTCTTCTAGCTGACCCTAGATAGGGTCTGCCAGTATTGGGGAAATTAATTTCTCGGTAAAATTGTAATTTGGGTTGGTTTTTGAGGAGGAAGGAATACTAACAAAACTCAACTCGCATGTGCATGGCTCAGTGTTGAGGGAATCGAACTTGGGTTACAGAGGTGAAGCACTTAACCAATGTGCCACCCCTCCCACCACCCAATATAAATTACATATATGATCATGTACAGTACATGTAATTGGAGATGTCACAGTAACAAGATACAATGTACATGCGCCTGTAAACTTTACACCAGACTTCTAGTAATTAATACAATGACATTTTTTTAATACAATAACCTACTGTAATTACCTTATATTCAAGCTGTTGCTCAGTAATCTGGAGTTCTTGAGAAAGCAATGTTTTTCTTAAAGAAAAGTTAAACATTTTGGTTACATGGATGGTACATTAACTATTTATTAACCGAGCGTGAGGTCTGTACAGAGAAATATCAGACCACCGTTTTTCTGTACAGACAGAGGCTTTGCGAGGTCTGTACAGAAAAACCAAGGTCTGATATTTCTCTGTACAGACCGAGCAAGCGAGGTTAATAAGGTGTTTATTATATGGCATATTTTGTTCTAACTTTTTAAG
Organism: Actinernus sp. WN-2022; assembly: GCA_030867875.1. Taxonomy (NCBI): domain Eukaryota; kingdom Metazoa; phylum Cnidaria; class Anthozoa; order Actiniaria; family Actinernidae; genus Actinernus; species Actinernus sp. WN-2022. The sequence continues at coordinate 8,988 of JAOWCC010001312.1, forward strand.
TTTTAATTCGACTGGTTCGTGTACACAAACACTGCAGCGAAAAAATCCGTATTGCCCATGGGCATTACGGGAGAATTCCGCCCGCTAAATGGCCAATCAGCGTGCGCCATTTGACCGGAAGTAGCTCCTGTCATATAATAATGTAATATACTCGTCTGGTACATAAAGTAGCATTACTACACATGTACATTCTCAAAACAACAAATAGCTGACCTTCACATAGAGCACACAATAGATTAGGGTAACGTTGAAGAGGTGCTCTTAACCATGATCCCTAGTACACATGTACATGTATGTGTACTGCATTTCTTTGTCTGATACATGAATGTTACATCATCTCCATCTGCACTTACTTGTGTTGTAGTTTCTCACCAGTCAGGTCGTTGACACAAAGCCTATCAGGCTCCAGTTTGGTGGACACACTATCGATCAATGTTGTTTCAAAGATGTACGGACACACTGGAGTGGTTTTCCTGTTCAAAAAGAATATTTAATAATCATAACAATGCATTGGGATGTGCAGTGAACATGCATACATAGACAAATTAAATCAAAGGTCACAACCAGAATGTCAAAATGCTGCCCATGGTAGGGGTACAGATATTTTCTGGAACAACCCATTACAACAAAAAGATAAGAACCACTCCCATGTACATTGTACATGATGCCAATATCGGAATGTGTTAATTACTAGTAGCAAGCAATACTCAAACATTGTGCAACACAGACAACTTTTTAAAATACTACAGTCATTACTTGTTTGTCAAGATGAAGCTGGAATACTCGTGCTCTTTGTCCACATCTCCACTGATCTTGTATACATTTTGACTAGACGTCACAAACTCCTCTCGACAACAGTCGGTGAACTTGATGATGTCTTGCAGAACGTCTTTCCTTAAAACAAATATATTTAAAATATGATTTTTAATAATTTTAATATAAATAATTAAGTAGCTACATGTATGTAAATCAAATAACACGTACATGCGTATCGTAAAGACCTGTGTACAAGCTGTACCAGTAGTTAAGCCACAACCCTGATTTTAGAGATCTAAATCTAAAAAAATAGAATTAATTTTGAGAAAGCTGTTCGAACACAGTTCTTTCTTGATTGTTCACCTTATTCTTCAAGCGTTGTGAGTGTCAAGTTCAAAGTCCAGATATCCTTGTAGATGTGTTATCCACAAACAGCAGATTCAAAGACAAACTTCTCCATGTTTCCTTCGATCTGTTTTGAAGTTTGTGTGTGCGATCTAAGCATAAACCATAATTTCACTTCATAGCCCCAGGTATGGTACAATGCAGCAAAACACTTTATTTATTTATTTATGGTGTCCAGTGTTCTCTCTTCTAGCTCAATGCCTGGTTACCAAGTTATCAAGCATTTGAACCCAGTGGCGAAGTCGACGCGTAGCAGCTTAGTTCAATTTGGACAGTTATAAACAACTTAAAAATCACCTGTCAGAGAATCTAGATGTTGAAAAAGAAATAGGAAATGAAGTTCATAAATTTGCTGTCAGAAAAGTTGGAGCTGGATCGGAGAAACATGAGTTGGTCATCTCCCTCGTGAGTACTCTAAAGCAGCATGGTATTTCTTGCTCGTGGTAGAAAGATCACAATCGAAATTACTGGCAAGTGGCAATTAACATTGCAAACATTTTTGTGGAGGAATGGAAATACCATGCATGTCTTGTAACGTTTAGCTGAACATTTAAGAAAAGCGACTGTTAGAACCGCCTGAAATACCTTTTAGCGAGGATAGTTTAGTGGAACAACTAAGAGCCACCAAATTAGCAAAAGCAATGACCAGTGCTTCTAGTTTAGTTTTAATAAGGGTTTAGTGGTATCCATATACATTGTACAGTGGAGGTTTAAACAAATGGTATATAATTTATGCAAATTTGTGATACCTTTTCTAGATGTTCCTGTAGATAATCCCCGATTTTGAACGAAATTTGGTGGGAAAAGACATTGTTTATACACAGGTCTTTATGGTATGTATACATCATTTGTACATGTATTACATACATGTACATGATGAGAATAAGAAGTTGAAGTTATATTAACCCTTTCACCACTGGACGTGTTTGGGCTCAATTGGTGAAATCCAGAGTGCTAACTCAACCCTCCCCCCTTAGTTCCAGTTTGGCTTGCCCGGGGTAGTTAAATACTGCTGACTTTTTAAACCAAGGGCTCAAACTTTCCCCATGATGCCATTTGGCAGAACTCTACGGACTCGTCGGTGGTAAGTATGCTTTCTTCTGTAGGATTTCCAATGAAATGTGCTCTAAATTTGGACAAATAAGCCACTGAAAGAGAGCTAGAGGACATCATTAAGTCTGATGACGGTTGAAAAGTACTTGGTTTGCTTTTAGTACAATGTAGGCCTTGTGAGGGGTTTCACAGGATTTTTCTGTTGTGGTTCTGCTTTGAGACACATGAAATAATTCTTCACTGAAATCCTTGAAATTCTGCAGTTGTTGTCGGCATGTTTTTGTCACTTTAAAGCAACAGCTTGAGCCCAAATCACCGCCCTTGGTGGGTAAAAGACTTATTTAAAAAATCTTACAGGAGTCCCAGAGAGGGTAGCCTGCTATGCAGACGTATTTTTTCACTCTCATAAATTCGAAGAAAAAAGTAACGTCTGCTTATATACCCGACCGCTAAATTAGTTTCCAATATGCAAGCATGACGTCAGCAGGTTTGTTTTATTTTTCTGCCCAATCAAAGCCATTGTTAGAATTTTAGTGAATTGGCACACCAGTGAACACTCGCCTATGATTGGTCAATGGCAAATGTATTGTCTGAATTCCTTTTAAATGTAACATTACGTCACTTTCCAGGATATGGAAGGTAAAATCTGATTGGTCCATAACACAATGAGGTGTGCATATTGGAAACTAATTAAGTGCTCGGGTAAGCAGACATTACTTTTTTCTTCGAATTTATGAAAGTGAAAAAATATGTCTGCATAGCAGGCTACAGAGAGGGGGTCCCCTTTCTGTTGATTACCCAGCATGCAATTGGAGGTAGGAGCAGGAAATTGTGGTGGAGTGAAATGCAGTGTAAACATGGCATGGTTCACAGTCACTTGGTGTGTTTTGTGCAAACAAACCTGATGGTTGGAAAGATTAAAGAAGGTATTGTAACTACTGAGTGTTGATTTTGTGTTTGCTTTTGATTTCAAGTGCGAATGGGAAGGGTTTTTGAGCCGATTTTCAACTCCTCGAAATTCGCGAAAATCAAAGAAACAAGACAAGATCTCCAAAAAATATGAGTTTTTCTCCAAAGTGGGAGAGTCGAGCGATCCCTGTTATATGTGTAGCTCTTGCTTTGAAGTCATTCGTCCCTTGAAATAATATTGCAACGTCGTATTTCCAGCATGTCTAGATTTGATGCAATAATTTTTCCCATGTACATGCTTCATATTGGCCGCTTTTTGTGCCTGTAGTGGCGAAAGGATTAATGTCATGATAACAATATTATTACAGAGCAGTTACGATACCGGTACTAAATATAATTATTATAATTATATAGTTAATAAATCTTAACATTCTATGAAAGTCCCAACTCCCCTCATGCTACGTTACCAGAAAAAAATATGCAATTTTTCCGTTTTAGGGGAAAAGGTTAAATATTGTCAAGTGGCATTTTTGAAAATACCAACTTAGATTTTGGTTACTTCTGATTAAAGAAATTGAAGAAAAATGCAGACTTTTTCAACGAAAACTAAAGAATTTGGATCTTTCTTCAGGATCAAAGCACATCAATTTATGCTTTCCTTTGCCTGTCTGGGAATCCATAAATTTATGCTTTCCTTAATCGGTGTGGGAATTTATGCCTTATATACTCAGTAATAGGGAAATTTCAGTAATCATTTAATTCGTTAAAATTTTCATCTTCTTAACTGAAAACATACTTTTAAAAATACTATAACAGTAAGAACTTAAGAATATTGTGATCTGGACGGACTTTTTGGTAAATGGCACTTTTACCTGCCTAGGCTGTTAAATCAGCTGTACGTACGTAGCCAGGGATATTCTATTGGAATTTTATACTCTGTTAACAGTACTGTACACATCCTAGCTACATGTAGGGTTAGATCAGCAATAAAATTATTAATTTAGTAGGATATGAATATGGACAGTAATAATTTATTCAGCACTTTTCGCAAAAACCTCAAACGGAAGGAAACAGAAAGCAATCTGACCAGCATCCTGCCATGACTGCGGAAAATCTACTTTTACAAAATAATCAGTCATTTTGTCCAATAACAATATGAATTACTAGTGTTACAGTTGTTAAGTACCTGTAGTTTTCAAGCTGTTTCCCTCTTCATGAAACCCCTCCCAAAGCCCAGGGCTTAAATTTATATAAGGCCACACAAACTAAATGTTGGATTTCTCAGGTAACGAGCTGGAAAAATTCCATGCACATTTGAAAGTTTAACCATGTGTGATACATGTACATGTAATTACGTTTTTGTCATGTTCATGCAATCGCATTGAAGACACACTGTAGCAAGAAGTCGCCATTTACGTACTTTGCGTTGTGTTTAATATAGTTTTGTTATTTTATGTTCCAAGTGAGTCAATTGGAAAAATAGCAATAAAACGTTTGAGATCAGCATGAAAACATCTAGGTTGGTCAGGTTACCAGAAATGCAACATTTCTTTTATTTGGCCTAGCTAAGCAGCATACATGAATATCTTATACAAATACTTTTAGAGTTGACATCAGAGTAATGTGCATGGTAATCTAAGATCTACAATAATTATGGAAGCCTTACCATTCGCTGATGTATGACTCCTGCAGGTCTTGTAAATAATTTAACATGGTTGGTACTACAGTGTTATTGTAGAACTCTTGATGACAGTTTGCCGATACTAAAGTCAATACATAGTCGTTATGATTCTGGTGCAACTTCAGTGTCATTTTAACAAATTTGTCCCTTGATTTATCCCAATCTTTAGTGCTAGATTTCCCTTTGGTTACAACCTCTTCGTACTTGATCTTCGCAGTTTGTGCTTCTTTACTATTGTCTCTGTAAGTTCTTCTCAACCGATCAATTTCATCAGCCTCCTGTTTATACTCACTATCAACTCGGAATCTCTCAGTTTTGTATCTTTTTAGTAGGTTTTTCTTGTCTTGTATTAGCTGGTCTAGTTTCGTTAGAGTGTTTGAGTTGATGTGATTTGCAAACTGGGATACTAATCTTGCTTTGGTGTCGCTCTCTGCAATAAAAGTTGTCCAAGCCTGAAAGACAACATGAGGGTAAAGTGAAGATAAGAAAGGGAGTGGACAATGACTGAAGATATTCAATACTTTAAAGACCTTGTTTTGGCCCTATTATATCTTCACAAATTATGTAATTAATTCTTGATTTACATTTTCAATATTGTACAGTGTCAGAGCCCATTACCAGGAGCATCCATCTCCCATACAAGGTCTTTGAGTCAGCGTATGACTGGATTGAGCTATATTTAGAACATATCTCATGGGAGTTCACGTGCCCACACTTTGGGAATCCAATCAAACCATAGTCAGGACAATGCAGCGTTAGTAAAATCACCTCAAAGAACAATAGATCATTCTTAATCTCGATAATTACTGCAAGCATATGCATGATCTCAGCAGAGTCAGAAGGCAGTTACCCGGGAAACGTTCTAAAAATAGCTCAAACTGGTCATACGCTGACTCACAGGTATAGTGTATATGGACGCTCCTGGTAATGGCCTCTTGACAGTGATTAATCAAACCTAAAGATTGAAGAATAATTTCATAACTGCACCTCTTTTCCAACAACAACTTTATTACCATACCAAATAAAGAAAAGAGCAGATTCAATGTATATGTCAATCAACGACTTAAACTTCAGCTAGTAGAGGAAAAAGTAGTCAAGGAATATATCTTCAAGTAGACTTAGTAACCAGGCTTTACTTGGCTCCAAACCCCCTAACATTGACTCGTATTGGGGAGGGGGGGGGGGGGCATGACCCACCGACCCACCGTCACGAGTGAGAGGGCGATGGTGAACAAAACATTAAGTAAATGTATACAGCAATAGACCAGTTCGTGATACATTCTGACATTTTGAAAGGGGTGCAAACATGGTGCGAAATACAGTGTTTGTATGGGAATCGATGGGAATCTGATGCCAAACGAAATCCGTAAAATCGAATTTCTGAAATATTCTTCAGATACAAACTTAAGATACCAGGTAAAAGTCTGATTAACATATCGAAATTTGAGGGATGTAGCTGTGCTGGGAAGCGTGCAATCGTGTTTTCAGTTTTCCATACATTGTCTGTAAAAACGAGTCAAATTCTGTGTGAAAATTTACAGACAATGTATGGAAAACTAAAAACATGATTGCATGCTTCCCAGCACAGCTACATGTACATCCCTCAAATTTCGATTAAAATTATATTGTTAATCTTTTACCTGGTATCTTAAGTTTGTATCTGAAGAATATTTCAGAAATTCGATTTTACGTATTTTATTTGGCATTGGATTCCCATCGATTCCCATACAAACATTGTATGTCGCACCATGTTTGTACCCCTTTCAAAATGTCAGAATTTACCACAAACTGGTCTATAGTGAGGCAAGTTTTGTATTTTCACAGATGAGCTGGAACAATCACTGTCTGAATGAAGGCTAAAATGAGGGATTGTTTTCTAATGCTACAAGAGCCTCAATTGAGGGCTCTTTCCAGCTTATCCATGAGAATTACATGTACCAAGGTCAATCTATTGTTAATTATTATCTAATTTTAAAAGTGCTCATACATGAACTCATTCAGTTCACAAAGTCTTACAGCTCATATAAGCATTTTGCTGAACAGGCAAACAAGTACATGTTGAAGAGCGAGGGCAGGTGTGTACATTATGCACAGTACTTCAGTGACAGTAGTGTTGTATACTAATTATGTTCACCAACATTCACATTCTCAACCCTTCATATATGGTGACAAACTTTAAGCCTTTTGATCGGCTCGTTATTCACAAGAGCTGCATTGTCTAATTATGACAACACGCTCAATATTATCAAGTTCTGTAAGTTCATCACTTGCCATCGTATGCTTCAAAGCACTCACACTGTTATGAATTGTTAATGTGTGTGGTTGAGTCAATTCCTTAACCACACGAGTTCTTTCAGTCTGATAAATTCAAATTTTAAAAATAGCATTTACTTCCGCATCTAAAGCAATATTTGCTCAACTTCGGCTTACACACGAAGATTTACCAGTGAAAGCTACGCCCAGATTACATGAAAGCAAAAGTACTGTCATTTCTAAACAAATATTTTTGACCACGCTATTATTACTATTAGTTTTTTTTTATATTAGTACGAAGTCTCACCAATATATATGCATGTACACCCACCTTACGTATAGCGCTTTCATTGGCTCCCTCGTTAAGAACATGTGAAGCAGCAGAGTTTATTTTCGCCAGGGCAGACGAATAATCGAGTTCAACCTTGATGCGCTTTGTCATGTAATGTCTAATATGCTCCAAATGCTTGATTTCGGCTTCATTCTTCGCCACTAGAGCCTCGTGTCCGGTCTTGGAGAGCAAATCAATGGCAAATTTCGGCTTCTGATGTGCACGACTCATAGCTCGTAGGAAAGTGTGGTTAATAAAGATAACTTGAGGCTGAGTTTTAAGTTCTCGTCATCCTGTATAAGCATTTGACATGCCCTTTAGTTTTATGTTCGTCCGCGTCCACCCAACATATCCTGACTTCCTTTGACATCTGCTTCCGCCTCCGATAACAACAACGTAAAGCATCATGGGAGGGCGAGGCGCACAGAACTGTGGGTATAACACAGGTATCCCGCATGCAGTTAAAGGCAAAATAACTGATTTGAAACCGCAATTTGCAGGTATTTGTGATGGTCGTTCTCTTTAATTTTGCTGTTCAGTTTTTCTTTTCCCCAATTTCTTGAAGGCGCCTGGGTACAAGACAGCTTACAGAACAAATAAACTAAATAAAATGTTGTTGTTATTATTATATTTTTGATGCGAAGGTAGATGAACTAACAAGTCTTTATTTAATGAGGGTATACATTGCACTGGTGCAGAAATAGTTTACATAATGGCCCTCTTATTTTTAGTTTAAAAGCTGTGAAAATAAATACACTGACAATTTATAAATAAATAAAATGAAATTTAAAATCTAACTGAGTAGAGGCTCAACATAGAGTTAGCCAAAATATGCGTATAAATTTACAAACATATCACCTAATACGTACGAGAAATATTATAATGTCCTAGAGCAACAATCACCATGACCAGTTTTATATCTTGTATTTTTCCCAAGAAACGTTTGTGTAACTTCATAGGCTAAGTTTTATGTTACTGACCTCGCTTTCATGTTTGTCCCAAAGCGCGTTGCGGCCATCTTTGTTTCGGCGGTTTTAGTAACGGCTACTTTTGAAAATGCGTGAAGAATCAATATTGATTGCTGCACAGCGAGCGAGCCTGAAGCGAGCGAGCTTGGCAGCAGTACAAGGCTTTACCAGCGCATTGCATTGTGGTTATGCGCAAAGACAAAAAAAACATGCATCAATGCGCGGACCATAATGCAATCGATCTTAGCGTTTACTACAGCGAGTGTAAATAAATTGTGATCGCCTTCGCTTGTATTTTTACCACAATTCCTTCAGTGCTCCAAGCTGACGACTCCATGCGTCACTGGAGTCGTTTAGTCGGACCAGAAGTCCTTGGTTATGGACTTCTGGTCGGACTCAGTGTGAGCGTATAGTTTGATACTTGAGCAAGATCTCTCCTCTTATTAACATGATTAGCATTTCCAGCGTTTACGCTCAGTATCGGACTCAGTCTAACATATGCATGCCTGTTTCGGGAGAACAGCATTTTGTTGATGTTGGGAATCTTAAGAAAATGTCGGGAATTGGTAGACTCAGGGAATTTACCGGGAAATTATTGATACATTGGGACAAACTGAAAATAAATCGCGACAACTTTTGAGAAAACACGCCACAGCTCAAACAGGATTCAGGCAAGATAGCCCCAATAATAAATCCATTTAACACATATAACACATTCACTACCTGGGCCTGTAATAGTATTATCTGTAGGTTGCGCGTACAGTCTACTTATAATCATGACGCTGGTGTCGAGGCTGATAACACAGACCAAGGTCTTGATAATCTTGCTGTCATGCGAAAACCGAATCAATTAATTGTTTGATTATTCATTTTCTTAACTTTTTAAACATACATTGGCAGAGAGTTCCAGCTGTCTACTACACTCAGTTTACTCGAGAATTAGAAAGTAAAAAAGTTATTTTCGTATCGCATAATTCGGTCAGTAAAGTTCCATCAAGCGAGCGGGTCGAGCGCAGGTGACATGTGCCGTTCCCCAGGTCCATTTATTCCGGCCGCGTGCAGTCGCGCTCTCGCCATTCCTCTGACCGCTCAACTGGAAAATCCCAACTAATTAATATAAGGAATACCCATGGCAAAGCCCTGGAAAAACATGGAATTTCGGATTTTCATGGTATTTCCATACTTGTAAATATATCATTTATTCTTGGAAATTCCAATTTACAGCATTGTCCCAAGGTTTGTCCATGGTATCTCCATGATATTTCCATCCTTTCGAAAATTTGGAAGTATGGAAATATGATCGTGAAAAAATCATGAAAAACAATGGTAAAATGCTGTAAATTGGGATTTCCAAGATTATTGTCAGTACAGGGGAAGTCATGGGATATTTCCATTGTATGGAAAATCCGAATTTCTGGTTTTTTCCCTTATTATGGGCAAAAAAAATTTCAGTGCCTCTTGTTGTCCCTTTTCATGATTATAAACTTTATATATGACGTCATAGAGCAAACTTAATTCGTACGAGATATATAAGGCAAAACGGTAACTGTACCGTACCGTAACGGTAGTTGTACCGTACCGGTAAATTACTGTAACGGTAGCTGTACTGTAACGGTAGCTGTACATGTACCGTAACGGTTACTGTACCGTAACGGTAGCTGTACCGTAATGGTAGCTATACCGTAACGGTAGCTGTACCGTAACGGTAGCTGTACCGTAACGGTAGCTGTACCGTAACGGTAGCTGTACCGTAACGGTAGCTGTACCGTAACGGTAGATGTACTGTAACGGTAGCTGTAACGCCACCCCGGCTTCGTCTCCAATGTGGATAACTTGCCGTATGGTAACTGTGTCATGATTCATTTCTGTAATTGAACTTTCTTACAGGAAATACGCTCTATCGCACCACACACAGAATCTGTATCTAACAGGACCTTCAAGTGATTTTAATGCGCACAAATAGACTTTACATAATATACCGTATTTCCTCGATTAAGCGCCCTGGGCGCTTATTTCAAATTTTGTTGCCAAGGGGGGCGCTTAATCGAGGGGGGGGGGGGGGGCTTAATGGCTCACAGAAACTGGAAATTGGTCTTGTCGTCCCCGGCTGTTTCACAGCATTTACCCAAAGCGTTGAAATGGGAAGAAGGCTGAAGAACGAGCTGCTTCGGGTAAAAGAGCTATGCAAGCACATGGGCTTAATAATCACGGACTGTGAGTTGGAAGAAAAGAAACTAATTTCCCTTATCAGCCAAACATAACTTTAATACGGTACTACATATAGGAACATGCCGTAACTTTGTAATAAAACGGAAGTTGTATGCCGAGGGGAGGGGGTGCTTAATCGAGGGGGGGGGCTTAATCGAGGGTGGGCGCTTAATCGAGGAAATACGGTAAATGCATTTTATACTACTGCAACTCTTAATACTGTAACTACTATACAAGAATCATTTGCATGGCCTCTTTGCTACTTTAATTTGAACCATTATGTTGGTATTCTTAGAAAGGGCAAGAAAAAATAGAAAAATAATAGAAAATCATTCTTGTAGTTCATTCTTGTATGTCATCATGCAGATCGAAACCTGGCTCTATGCTACAAGTGTGGTGACAGAAGTCCATATATAGACCGGCTACTGTTGGGATTGGCTTACAGCTCTTTAAAAAATATCACAAAGACCAGATTGCTTACAGCCTGGCTGGTTGGCATTAGCAGAGTCGGTGTTTGTTCCTTCGACTAGAACGAGTACCGCTTATATGAGAACTATACAACAAACAGGGAGAAACGCGCGCTCTGATTGGTCGATGGCTGTTCAAAGACCGGTTGTTCAAAGCTCGATTAAGCTAATCCAGGATTAAGGTCAATCTTTAGTTCAATTTGCTGACTTGTGAACTACAGATTTGAAGTTAAAAACGTATTCCTAGAGGAGAAATAACAAGTACTTTTCTATTTGTCTTGCTAAAATTTGGAAACAAATACCTTCTACGGAGAGAACCAAAACCATGGGTTAAGACTTAATCTAGGATTAGCGCTAATCGGGCTTTGAACAACTGGGCCCCGGTGTACAGATGACGTCACAAGGTCACACGCGCGGTCCATGTTTTTGGAAATGTTAGCTAATTATTGTATAAAACTAAGTGTCATTCTGCATTGCGTTTGTCCTCTTGAATTAAAGATACATAGATGACATCACAGCGTGAAGAGAACATCAGTCACAGCACCAGTCACAGCACCAGTCACAGCTAGGCCTGAGCGGATTGTGCTCCTAAAAGTGGCATATTATGCCGCTAGCACTGCTCCAAATTTTGTCGAATTATGCCCAAATTATGCCAAAGTTCAAAAATTATGCTCGTAGATTACACAATTATGCTCACAAAAAAAAAGGTTTTTCGAAGACGGCCGGCATTAGTTGATGCGCGGCATTTTTAGTTGTTCACACATTTTATTAGGTGACCAATTTTTCAAAGGTTAAGAGTCACACTTATAAAGTGAAAGAAACACGCCCCAGACATGTCCTAGACTTTTTAGTACCAACGGACACAGAAACCAATCACACGCTCTGAACGAAAGACGACTTTTTGGCTTTTTTCACGTTTAACGCACACTCGTTAAGTGAAATTCAGGTATTCGCTTTGGAAAAATTTAGAATCTAAGCAAAATATACCAGCTAATAATTAGAAAAGGCACTATAAAAGCAATAATAGCATTGCTTTTGGCTTTAATGCTTCAAATTATGCTACAATCTGGTAATTATGCTCGAGCAGTGCTTCTTTGAAAAATTATGCTCGTTAGCTCCAATTATGCCAAAAATTATGCTAGCACAATCCGCTCAGGCCTAGTCACAGCACCAGTCACAGCACCAGTCACAGCACCAGTCACAGCACCAGTTACAGCACCAGTCACAGCATCAGTCACAGCACCAGTCACAGCACCAGTCACAGCACCAGTTACAGCACCAGTCACAGCATCAGTCACAGCATCAGTCACAGCACTCGACTGCGTCTCGTAGTGTACCTTTTGTTCTCTTCACGTTGTGACGTCATTGTGCATCTATAAGAGGACAGACGCACGGCAGAATGACATCTATTTGTTAAATACGTCACGTCGCCTGCGTATCTTGGTCATGCTGCTAGTGTCAACAGACTACGTGCTGGGCATGCGCATTAGAACCCCATAGTATGACGTCATATTTCTGTCTCACGAAGCGCCAGCTCCTTTCGGTCAGATCGATCCTCTCTCGTGTTTTGAAGCCTGGTACGAGTACTTAACACATCACCGTCTCTTAAAATTGTCCAGTGCACCACGCAGTCAGTTCTAACAGATGAGTCATTTGTTGAGATCTGGGATTTAAAGACAGGAATAAAGCCTCCTTTTTCGGGAAAAACAACATTTGTTTACTTTCTGCCCCAGGAAATCCATCGTGCGTGATTGGCAGAGTGCTTGTCGGCACTCAAACCGCGGCAAAACGGTATGCTTCGCTGGCCAAAAGAACGAAGGCTCTGTTATCAAATACAAATTACCGAGGGTTTCAACTTTTTTAGTAAATAATGTTATAACTTAGTAAATTCACAATGAATTACAAATTAAGAAAACTTCAACCTGTTAAAGTCTTAGGCTTAGCTTTTAAGTAGTTTTCTTAGTTGTTGACAAAACAGTTCACAAATGAATACTTTTAAGCAGAAACGTTAAAATCACGGCATGTGCCTGTTGTTTCTTTTCAGTTTTCGCGGGAAACTGGGGGCGGCCGCGCGCGGACAAGAAATAGCAAATACGCATGCGCGTGACGTTTTGCCGCGGTGTGGTCGGCACTAAGGATAGAATCTATACTATAATACAACATTTTTGTCCTTTGTCGGTCGACGTATCTAAAAGAGGGCTATCCGGACTTCTTTCCTCTCCTTTATCTTCATCTGCGTTATTTTCGTTTTTATCAGTGCCAACCAAAAGTATTAATACTGGGAGATCATCGCTCGGCTGCTCGTCACCAGGCTGCTGCTCACTCTGACTTGGGCTCTTCTCTGGTGAGGGGACCTCTTCTAAGGGGCCCTCTGTTGGGGCCCTAGAGGGACCTGTTTTCTGAGGGACGTGTTTCGCTAAATGCGAACATGAGTCATCGATGTCGCTTTCCTCTTCGCCAGCCAGGGGAGGTTCACCGTCTCGGTCACCGCGTATGGATTCAACGGATGCTAGAGAATGGGGACGAACGCCCGTGAATACAACGGCTTTGGGTTTCGGCAACGGCGCTTCAATTTCGTGCACGATAACTTTTGTCGGGGTGGTGGGAGTGACGTCATCTTGGAAGGTAACCTGTGTCTCTGTTGGCTGAACCTAATGATACAGACAGCAATAAATTTACTTCTATTTGATACTAGATAAGCTAATGTAATTAGTAGGTTCTGTACTAGCTTGAATATTAGCGTAGCTTAGCGTTGCTTTATAAGCGCCAGTGAAGGTTCGCTCTTACCAAAGAGTTTATAGACTAAATTGAAACAAGTAACACAAGCTAGATACCTCCTCATGTAGTCCATGTGTCGTTACTTCAGTGGACGTGCCGATGTAAATAGGTGGTTTCTTCGTTTCCGTCTCATCTGCTGTCACCAGTACCGTTGATATTTTCTCAGTCACAATCAAACCTGGTTGAAATGTTTGGGTCGTTGGTGTTGTGGGTGGACTTATTTCCGTTTGCTGGAGTGCGACTCCGATCTCTGGTTTCTAGTATAAGAACAATTCATGCCCTTAATCGTACTGAGGGGATTATTTGCCTCCATAACCAATTGCACATCATGCAGCGTCTGTTCTACTCAAGTAAAATAATTTTACACCAGATTAATTACCAATTTTGTGTTCTATTTTCAGAACATTCAAAGCCTTCTCCTTTTCATATGCCCCCTTTTTCCTTTCACCAAAATCCCATATTCCCTTTGGAGTTATATATAGTTAACTTTATTTTTTACAAGATATTCGACAATCTACAGAGATGGTTTCAAGAGGAGCTAGGGATATCAAAAATTGGAGAGTAAATAACGTCAAGCTAAGAGGATGAAGTAAGAAAACGAATCCCCATGACTCATGATAATTATTTAAAATCTATTTTTAGTTTAACAACAAGTAATGCAAGTTATTTTTATCTCGTTCTGGTTGGCTACCCTAGCTCGTTATTACGGTGACCCATTTTTATATCCCCTGGGTCCTCATAGCATCGTTATCAACCATTCCTTAGCACAAGAGAGCCACTTTACGCCATTCAGGTGTCTTTCTTAAAATAACCAGGCTGTGTCCTGTTAATATAAAAACATATTTCAAATAATTATCATTGGAACAGACCCATGTATGGGGGATTCGTTCTCTTATACCTCATTCTCTCTTGATAAAGTATACGTAATTAAAATAAACAGTCGGCGAAACGCGTGCTCTAATTGGTCTATAGCCATGTATTATCACAATACAGATGGACAGATGACATCACGTTGTGCATGAAATCATTTCATCTCCTCCTATGATCGCTAATATAATTATTGTATGTATCAGATAGATGTCATTTTTCTGTGGGTCTGTCATGGTATAAGTGACCAGATAACGTCACCGAAACATGACGAGGTCAACATTCATTGTCGTTGCTTTTCATTGCGTTTTTATCATTTACATGTGCATCTGTAAAAAGACAGACGAACGGCAGAATGATATATATTAATATTACTGATTAAAAAGACTACTAATGATACTAATATAATTATTGAACTGTCCGCTAGCGTGTTTGAGTATAGTCCATTTTACAAGCTTTATTTATTTTTGCTCGTGTCGTTATTGGTTTAGTGTTGTACAAACATTCCGTCCTCGCTCCGTTTTACTGTCATCTATGAACTAAGTCCTTTCCACCTACCTGCGACTCTGGCAGCACCTCCGTTCTCGCCTTTATAATCCTTGTTTTGGTGACCGTCTTGGTCGTCTTTACCTTTGTCGTTGATGATGGCGTTGTCTCTGTCGTCTCCGTTTCAACAATTACTGGTTTCGATACTTCGCGCGTCTCGTACTGTACAAAAATGGTCGACGTTTTAGCTGGTTCCTGTCTCTCGGGACTTGACACTGCGTGTATCTTGACAAGTTGTGGAGATTCTTCTCGTGACTCATGGGAATCGAAGGCTTGCATCTGCGTCTGGGGTGGCTCATACTCAGTTCGATCTAGATCTATTTGCTCTAATACAGCCACTCGCGGTGATTCAGCCTCTAGTTGTTGGGTCTTTATAACTTGTATGTCAGCTTCTTTTTTTCTTTTCTCTAACTTTCTAGATTCGTACCCGATAATCGGAGGTGATTTACCTTTCGTTTCATAAGAAATAACTGCCTTCGGCATCTCTCTCTCAAAAGTTGTTTCTGATTCTTTTACTTCCTGTTCATTCATCTCTATCTCTTTCCATTTTTCTAAAAGACTCCACTCTTTGGATTTTCTTTTTTCTCTGACCTGCTTTTCAACTCGCTCTTGAACGTCTACTTTACCTTTCTTTTCAGCAGCAAATTTTTCTTCAAAACGAGTCTTTTCTGTCACCACTTCTATTTCTTGCTCTTTTTCTTCACTCTTTTCTTCTATACTCTCTAAAAGCCGCTCTTCATTTTCTTCAAGTTCATCATCGATTTCATCAAATGAACTTTGTGTTTTTGATTCAAAGATTTCAGCAATTACTTTAGCTGCCACCATGTTTGCCTCGACTGGAGACGGCGGACTTTCTTGTTCTTCTTGTTCTTCTTGTTCCTGTTGTTCATCTATCCAAGAGAGCTCGATGCTACTTTTCTGCCTCGTTTCCTTCACCTCAGCATAAATCTCTTCAAGTACCGGTCTTCCTATTCCCTTAGGATCAGTCTCTTTGTCTTCAATTGTCTTAGTTTTTTTTACTACCTCCTCTTCGTCCGGTTCAAATTCAAACTCAACTTCCTTTTTGACTTTAATTTCTGACGGTCCTACATCCATAATATCCTCCTCGGAGAAAAGAGCTTGAAGTCCAGAGCAAACTGTTCTATCCCTAACGTCAGCAACGATGGCCGTTTCATGCTGTTTCTCCTCATCTCTTTTCTCATCAGAAGCAGACAGTTCATCACCTCGATGTATAGCCTCCTCTTCGAGACAAATAACCTCTTCCTGTGTTTCTGTCACAGTTGCTGTGATCTGATTGGATAATACAACTTCACCCCTATAAACTACTTCCTGTCCATCATCTCTTGCCATCCAATCATATGCTGATGTTTCGTCATCACTCTCGTCGTCCACGAGAAGAGGTTGATCTTCCTGGGAAAGTCTTTCCACTTGTACGTCTATTTCCCCATCGCTATCATCATCTTCATTCAATTCAGATTCCCCATCAGTATCTGGAGCAATTTTTACATCGACTTCAGTCGCTCTAGGAGCAACCTTAACATCTTCGATTGATGTAGAATATGCTTTCTTTTCTAAATCGTATATTGCCTTCTGATCGCGTTTAATATATTCTATTCGTTCCTGACTCATCTCGGTGTCTTTGAAAGAATATGTGCGAGCTTCTCTTTCCTCTTCCTTCTCGTCCTCAATATTTCCTCTAGCAGTTTGGTCAGTAATTGTGATCTCCTTTGATGTCTCTGGTTCTACAAATACAACTGATGATACGCCGCGCGCAGAGTCAATCTCCATTTCTTTCTCTACTAATACTGGTGTCATCTCGCAAGGAGTGGGGATATTTTCTCTGTCCACCTCTATACCTGTTACTAGTACACCATTGCTGTCATTGTCACCTCTTTCCAGTTGAACCGACTCCTCTGGTATTTTTACCTTAACGATCGGCTCCTCCTCACCTTCTCTCATTGTTAAGTCTTGAACCTTTTCAGTTGACTGGACATCAACTTCTCTGTCATCAGCGACGAGTTCTTCTTGAGGTATTAAAATCTCTTTTTCATCTAATTCTGATCTTTTTGTCTCCTCGTTTACGTTGTCGTCTTTCTGCTTACACCTCTCTTCTTCAACCGACTTTGTCTCAAAATCTACTGCCTTGGAGTTTAACAGGGCTACTGATGTTACAGATTTCGAAACTTCGGTCTCTAAATGCTCTTCCTCTTTTTCTGGAAGGGGCTTCTCGGGCTGAAACTGTTGAGTCGTGAAGTGAGATATATCTTCAAGTTCTTCTTCTTTAGATGTTGGTTCTTCTTCAGTAGTCTCGGATATTCCAATTTTAAACTCATTTTGAACTTTTGATTCGGGTTCTGTTGTTTTCCCTTCGTCCGGTTTCACTTCCTTGTTGGTAGCTTCCGACTCTATTTCGACAACTGAGGGTAGAACAATGTTAAACGTTTCTTCTTTTTCAGGTTCCTCTGTTGGAGCTTCCTGTCTTTTCTCTTCCGTTTCTGCTGTGTCTTCTTTAGTAGTTTCTGTTTCAACTTCCACTGCTGGAAGTACCACAATGTCCACTGTTTCTTCTTTTCGGGGTTCTTCTGCTGGAGCCTCCTCTCTTTTCTCTTCCGTTTCTGTTGTGTCTTCTTTGGTAGTTTCTGTTTCAACTTCCACTGATGCGAGTACCACAATGTCTACCGTTTCTTCTTTTTCAGGTTTATCTGTTAGTGCCTCCACTTCAGGTTTTGTTGTTTCTTCTGTTATGGGTTCCGTTTCCACTTCCACAGTCGGAGATACCACAATATCCACCGTTTCTTCTTTTTGAGGTTCCTCTGCTGGAGCCTCCTCTGTTTTTTCTTCCATTACTGTTGTTTCTTCTTTTGTAGTTTCTGTTTCCACTTCCACTTCTGGGGGTACCACAATGTCCACCATTTCTTCTTTTTCATGTTCCTTTGCTGGAATCTCCTCTCTTTTCTCTTCCGTTTCTGATGTTTCTTCTTTTGTAGTTTCCGTTTCCACTTCCACTTCTGGGGGTACCACAATGTCCACCATTTCTTCTTTTTCATGTTCCTTTGCTGGAATCTCCTCTCTTTTCTCTTCCGTCTCCGATGTTTCTTCTTTTGTAGTTTCCGTTTCCACTGGTGGGGCTACCACAATGTCCATCGTTTCTTCTTTTCCATGTTCCTCTGCTGGAGTCTCCTCTCTATTTTCTTCCATTTCCGTTGTTTCTTCTTTTGTAGTTTCCAGTTCCAATTCTAGGGCTGCCACAACGTCCACCGTTTCGTCTTTTTCAGCTTCCTCTGCTGGAATCTCCTCTCTTTTCTCTTCCGTTTCTGTTGTTTCTTCTTTTGTAGTTTGCGTTTCCACTTCCACTGCTGGGGGTACCACAATATCCACCGTTTCTTCTTTTTGAGGTTCCTCTGCTGGAGCCTCCTCTGCTGGAGCCTCCTCTGTTTTTTCTTCCGTTACTGTTGTTTGTTCTTTTGTAGTTTCTGTTTCCACTTCCACTGCTGGGGGTACCACAACATCCACCGTTTCTTCTTTTTCAGGTTCCTCTGCTGGAACCTCATATCTTTTTTCTTCCGTTACTGTTGTTTGTTCTTTTGTAGCTTCTGTTTCCACTTCCACTGCTGGGGGCACCACAATGTCCACCGTTTCTTCTTTTTGAGGTTCTTCTGTTGGAGCCTCCTCTGTTTTTTCTTCCATTACTGTTGTTTCTTCTTTTGTAGTTTCTGTTTCCACTTCCACTGCTGGGGGTACCACAATGTCCACCGTTTCTTCTTTTTGAGGTTCCTCTGCTGGAGTCTCCTCTCTATTTTCTTCTTTTTCGGCTGTTTTTTCTTTTGTAGTTTCCGTTTCCACTTCCACTACTGGGGGTACCACAATGTCCACCGTTTCTTCTTTTTGAGGTTCCTCTGCTGGAGCCTGCTCTGTCATTTCTTCCATTACTGTTGTTTCTTCTTTTGTAGTTTCCAGTTCCACTGCTAGGGGTACCACAACGTCCACCGTTTCTTCTTTTTGAGGTTCCTCTTCTGGAACCTCATCTCCTTTCTCTTCTTTTTCGGCTGTTTTTTCTTTTGTAGTTTCCGTTTCCACTTCCACTACTGGGGGTACCACAATGTCCACCGTTTCTTCTTTTTGAGGTTCCTCTGCTGGAGCCTGCTCTGTCATTTCTTCCATTACTGTTGTTTCTTCTTTTGTAGTTTCCAGTTCCACTGCTAGGGGTACCACAACGTCCACCGTTTCTTCTTTTTGAGGTTCCTCTTCTGGAACCTCATCTCCTTTCTCTTCTTTTTCGGCTGTTTTTTCTTTTGTAGTTTCCGTTTCCACTTCCACTACTGGGGGTACCACAATGTCCACCGTTTCTTCTTTTTGAGGTTCCTCTGCTGGAGCCTGCTCTGTCATTTCTTCCATTACTGTTGTTTCTTCTTTTGTAGTTTCCAGTTCCACTGCTAGGGGTACCACAACGTCCACCGTTTCTTCTTTTTGAGGTTCCTCTTCTGGAACCTCATCTCCTTTCTCTTCTTTTTCGGCTGTTTTTTCTTTTGTAGTTTCCGTTTCCACTTCCACTACTGGGGGTACCACAATGTCCACCGTTTCTTCTTTTTGAGGTTCCTCTGCTGGAGCCTGCTCTGTCATTTCTTCCATTACTGTTGTTTCTTCTTTTGAAGTTTCCGTTTCCACTTTCACTTCTGGGGGTACGACAATGTCCACCGTTTTTTCTTTTTGAGGTTCCTCTGCTGGAGCCTCCTCTTCTTTTTCTTCCGTAACTGTTGTTTCTTCTTTTGAAGTTTCCGTTTCCACTTTCACTTCTGGGGGTACGACAATGTCCACCGTTTTTTCTTTTAGAGGTTCCTCTGCTGGAGCCTCCTCTTGTTTTTCTTCCGTAACTGTCGTTTCTTCTTTTGAAGTTTCCCTTTCCACTTTCGCTGCTAAGGGTACCACAATGTTCACTGTTTCTTCTTTTTCATGTTCCTCTGCTGGAGCCTCCTCGTCTTTATCTTCGAGTTCTGTCTTTGTTTCTTCGTCCTGTTTAACATCTTTATCTTGCTCTTCTATCGTTACATCAATGTCCGCTTTTTTCTTGGTGTCTTCTCTTTGTTCCTCCACAAGTTCTTCTTGTGTTGGTTCTTTTCCTATTGTGACTGCTACGGCTAACTCACTATCTGGCGATGGTTGTTTTTCTAACGTTTTCTCCTCTTTTACTACCTTTTCGGGTTCTGTTCCGAGTTCATTTGTCGTTCCTTCTCGAGTATCTGTGGTATTACTTGTGGCTTTTTGTGTCTCCTCGACGTCCTCCATTTTTTCGGGAAAATACTCTCGTTTTGTTTCCTTCACTTTCAAGGCTTCATCCTCTGTATTGTTAACTGGTTGATTTTCTTGCTGCGCGTCCGGCTTTGAACTTTCATCTTCTATAAACCCATTGACTTGGGGTTCTGCCATTATGAACACTATGAATTTCCCTGAATAGTATTAATGTTGAGAAGTAAAGGATTAGCTTCTAAGAATCATTTATTATACAAAAGTATGCTGGTAGAGATAAATGATATTTTATAAACATTCATGTAACAAAATTATAGTTTGTATCATGAGTAATTTTCCCAAATATTTTGACAAACCAGAGAAATAGTTTCATTCCCAAGGAGAAATATAGAACAGTAAATACCTGGGATGACGTCACATTCATTAGCATTTTTCAGATTCAACGATTCACTTGACATAGAATTGGTATTTGTGATAATAAAATAAAGGTTAGGTGCACAGATTACAGTTTTATTCCTGTAATCTTATTGATACGAATTAATTATGTTAAGTGTGTGCAGAGGAATCAAGAACTGCAAATTTTATTAATGGTGATTGAAAAAGGATTTCCTCATGGGATAGGAAAGGAAAGTTTTAAGTGTAGGAGGGAAGAGAATGGACGTTTCTTGCGTGATCAAACGAGCGAGAAACAAGAGAAATGTTTGCTGCCTGGTTGAGCAAACCAGGAAACATGTCACGAGAAACGTATGTGTCTTGAAGGGGCTATGTCATGGTGTTGCGCATAAATATGGAGTCAATGTTCGATTAGTGGATGTTAATGGTCTACAAACAGTTAAAGTGGTTATGTCATGGTGTTGTGCATGTATGGAGGCAATGTTCGATTGGTGGCTGTTAATTGGCTACAAACAGTTAAAGGGGTTCTGTCATGGTGTTGTGCATGTATGAAGTCAATGTTCGATTAGTGGCTGTTAATGGTCTACAAACAGTTAAAGTGGTTATGTCATGGTGTTGAGCATGTATGGAGGCAATGTTCGATTGGTGGCTGTTAATTGGCTACATACAGTTAAAGGGGCTGTGTCACGGTGTTTCGCATGTATGGAATCAATGTTCGATTGGTGACTGTTAATTGGCTACAAACGGTTAAAGGGGCTATGCCATGGTGTTGTACATGTATGGAATCAATGTTCGATTGGTGGCTGTTAATTGGCTACAAACAGTTAAAGGGGCTATGTCATAGTGTTGCGCATGTATGGAACCAATGTTCGATTGGTGACTGTTAATTGGCTACAAACGGTTACAGGGGTTATGGCATGGTGTTGTACATGTATGGAGTCAATGTTCGATTGGTGGATGTTAATTATCTACAAACAGTTAAAGGGGCTATGTCATGGTGTTGCGCATGTATGGAATCAATGTTCGATTGGTGACTGTTAATTGGCTACAAACGGTTAAAGGGGCTATGCCATAAGGTTGTGAATGTATGGAATCAATGTTCGATTGGTGGATGTTAATTGGCTACAAACAGTTAAAGGGGCTATGTCATGTGTTGTACATGTATAGAGTCAATGTTCGATTTGTGGCTGTTAATTGGCTACAAACAGTTAAAGGGGCTATGTCATGGTGTTGCGCATGTATGGAATCAATGTTCGATTGGTGGATGTTAATTGGCTACAAACAGTTAAAGTGTCCTCCGTCAATGCGTGATTGAGGGAGCACATTTTGTTTCCGCAAGATATGTTTTTTGGCGCGCACAAACGAAGAAACATTTTGAGAAACAATGAAATTCTCATAATGTATAACCAGCTTTTAGCGCGCGAAAACCATTTCTTTAGCGCGCACATCAGTTTCTTGAAAACTCTAAAACAGTACTTTTCAGTCGATGCTGTAAGAAAAAAAAATAAAGCTTTCCTTGATGGTGTTGAATGTCGTTTATTACACGGAAAGTTGTCAGTATAATATGGCTCGGAATTGTTACTCGTTAAATTTATTCTCCCTTTCAGATTAGTAAAATACCAAGCCGTATCATATCAAAGTCATTGCGTACAAAAGCCTACATATCGATAACCGGTGACTCACTTCCGGTATCGGCCCAGTCATTTCACTCAAAAATTGTTGGATTTGGGAGCTATTTTGCTTTATAAAACAAATAAAATGATATACGACTTCCACTTACCTTCAAATTAAAGTTAAGTAACATCTAATTATTAAGATTATATTAAGATTTCGACTGTACAAATTTGAATTTGCTTTCGCGAGTAAAGTTAATTTTTACAAGGCGTTACTGGTTTTGGAACTACCAAGCAGAGGAAAACTGGGTTTAACTTGAATACGCATGTCTGAACTGACATTCAGATAGAAGAATAAATTTGCAGTATTCTGGTGTATAGAACATTGAGGTTTATCAAGTTTAGAGTGGTACAAATCACTGTTAAAGTTCCATATCGTCATGATTTCGTACTATTTTTCTTATGTGACCTTTGGTATGGCGGGAGCTGCAGTAGGAGAGAATTTGGAGCGTTCAAACGAAAGCAGAGAATTCTGCTTCGTATAGTTCCGGTATCAACAGGTAAACCACATTATAAACTTGTAATGCGACTGAAGTTGTTCTCTCTCTCAAATAAAATCGCATTTACTTCAAAGCGATGACCAATAGCAAATGTCCTCTTCTGTGTGCAATGATTTATATATGATTTACACAACTTTCCGTTCAATAACCGCTATGCGATAATCCTTAAATGCTTATTTCTAGAACTAGAGCAGTGTAATTCCATAAGAAATAACAAAGGATAAAGTCTCTAAAATTTCAAGAATATTTTGATTTTCTCATTTTAGGATTTATTCTGGGTGGACGGAGAACCTCAACAGGTTTAAAGCCTCTCTATGGAGATCTCCGAGGGTCTACGATTTATCGTCTTTATCCGAGAAGACGTGAAGGTCTAATCATTTGCAGTTCGATCACAATTGCAGCACCTTCTACTCAGTTAAGGGGGGGGGGAGGGGGTTACAGTTGGATTTGTAGGAAAAGGGGTGAGAATTGAGGATGAAATAAAAAGAGGAAAAAAGAAATTAGTACACACCTAATTACTTGACTATTCACTCGAGAGCACATCGGGTTGATAGCAGACAAATTTGGTGCCCATCTATTAATTATTAACCAAAAATCTCAATTTTAATTCTTCATAAAACCTTCTTTTTTCCTATTTACTCAAAACATATCAAATCCCCCAACCCCATTTTTTCTTCTTCTGAAAGCCATGAAAAAATCCAGAAAATTCTAATAAACTAAGCGAACCTTCAACTGCAACTTTAAGTGAAGCGAATTTAAAATAACATACAATCCCAATGAGAAATAGCGTAAAAAGCAAACGTGGCAAAATAAGCGCATTTATCTCTAATCCCCCTTAAATTATATTAAAACCCGGAGTGTTCATCCGACCGGGGTTTGAATCCGCGACCTCCCACACGACAGACCGGAGCTTAACCACTGAGCTAACTGGGTGATATTTCTTGTCAAGTTGTGATATGAAATGTCACCTGCTTCTGATAAATAAAGAATATATTACGAGAACATCATTTCGCTTGTACTCAATTCCTTATTTTAGTTTTAACGTATTACAACCCTCCTTCGGCACTGTGGTTATTTACCAAACACGATACAAAGGATTAATGATCCAAAATATTATGTTGCCATATAATTCTTCCAGAAACTAATTACACTGTTCTAGGATTCCTAATTCTCATCATTCGCCATTTTGTTTTTGCTCATTATCTTCGTTGCTAATGCACTATATTGGGAGCGGATATCTCAAGATATTAAATGAGGATGATAGCGAAATCGTAAAAATGATACCACACTGCCTCCAGTGGGGGATAGCATTGTACGCAAATTACTCACAGCCAGCCAATCACAGGAGCAAGTAAATACAAAAAAGCCAACTGAAGGCTGGAAAAGTTCGTGAATGGGTTTCGCCTGAACCAATCACGAGCCAAAGCAAAACAAGACCAAAACATGATTGGTTTTACTTTGCAATTTCATTGGTCGATTAATAACATGCCATTTTCTCGGCCAATAGAAAAGCTAAGTAAACGCAAAACCAAAACACTTCCGACACTCAATTGAAATCCGCTCTATCACTTCACAGACCAAAACTTATGTGAGAAACATTACACTTAGATAGAGACAACGTAATCTTGAGGAAATGTGCCTGGTTTGACAGGCTTTTATTTATTTTTGGCGATTTTGATGATCTTCAAAATTAGAAATGCAAATGCTCACCAACTGGTTTCAAGTAATAAAAATTAAACTACATGCATGGCTGCTTGGAGTTACATAATTTATATTCTCGTGTTTAACTCGCTGTGCGCACTCGTGAGTTATCAAGATAAACACTTGAAGATAAATTCCGTATCTCCGTGCAGCCATGTAATATCCTCAACATATCCAAAACGCACTAAGGGTTCGTTCGACTGACAGTGATTCCTGGAATAAGAATACACAGAATGATCACTACAAATCGCAGCTTATATCGGGATTTTTTAGCCACTGGAATACTAAATGTATCTTGGATATCATGTCAGCAAGCGTTCTTAGCTTACAGTGCGAAATGCACCTGAACCAGTGATTTCCAGACTTAATCTCATTCCGGAATACGGTCAATCGAACGCGCCTTAACTACTATCTCACACAGCCACAAAATTAGCTCCTGCCCCTTGTTGCTATTAGCTCCTCCCCTTGTTGCTATTAGCTCCTCCCCCTTGTTGCTATTAGCTCCTCCCCCTTGTTGCTATTAGCTCCTCCCCCTTGTTGCTATTAGATCCTCCCCTTGTTGCTATTAGCTCCTCCCCCTTGTTGCTATTAGCCCCTCCCCTTTGTTGCTATTAGCTCCTCCCCCTTGTTGCTATTAGCCCCTCCCCTTTGTTGCTATTAGCTCCTCCCCCTTGTTGCTATGTCACAAAAGCCGCATATTTTACCAATCCTGTAACACTCAGTTGCAATTGCCATATATGTAAATAATAATTATAGTTGAATTCGCATTACAAAATGAGAGGCTCTGGGTCTTCCGCGCATCCAATCAGTGGCGGTATAGGCTGCATCACGTGACCAAATAATTTTGTACAGTGGAGTCCTGTTATATATCTCGAACCCCCGATATTTCGAACTTCCCGTTATCTAGAACTTGAGGCCAGGTCCCAAGCATTTGCTTCAGTGTAACAGTTATTTTGCCCCGGATATCTCGAGCCTCCGATATCTCTCAAACCCCGTTATCTCGAACCCACCCTCGAGTATTTTCCCACAATTTTACCCCCGATATCTCGAACACACCTTAATTTTAGTTAATTAAAATCTCTAACAAAGATCAATTGTTCTGTAACACGCATACAACATTACTGTTTCGAAAAAATAACACTTAAAATTTACATCTTTTCAGTATTTTAGAACACTAGTGGCAGCCATCAGTACTGTATTTCAATAGTTCTTCTTTAAGAATCTTGATAAACTTTTCTGCTCCCTTGAACTGCAGTAAACACGGAACTTGCGTTCCTTTGCCGTCTTCGTTATCTCGAACCCCCCGTTATCTCGAACCTTTTATCTGGTCCCCAGGAGGTTCGAGATAACGTGACTCCAATGTATTTAATCACGTGATACAAACCAATCCGGAGGGAGCGAGATGCGAGATGCGACAACCTTATGCCCCCCCCCCCCCCCCAGGGGGAGGGGGTCGGGGGGCGGGACTCCCATTTTAAAGTGACATGCAGGGATGCTCATTGGAAGGAACCCCTAAAAGTACCAGAATTTCGATTTTTGGGCGTGGCTCAAATTTATTTTATCCCTAAGAGGTACCATCGCAAAACACAAACTCAACTGATACTTTCACGATTTTAATAGCGATAAAGATAGCTGCATCAAATTCTTCCCACTCGTACAAGTACTTTCCCGGCTTACTTTGAATGCCCTAAAAGTACCGCGATAATTTCAACTGTGGAAGTTTCAAATTGAATACTCTAAGCGGTACCAAAAAACGCATTTTTAACCCCCCCCAACACCCCACCCCCCCCCCCCCCCCCCCCCTCCCCCAGCCGACTTACCACACCCTACATTACCACAATTCATTCACTTATATTACCTCTTAACATATGGAACGAACTACCGTCAATAACTAGGAACACGGACTCATTAAATAATCAGTTCCGCTGTCAAATACAGAAGTTAGAACTTACTAACCTAATGCGATTTTAAACAAAATTTGTATTTTTACTCTCAGCATTTTTAACATGCTGAATTGTAGTTTTCATATCGGCTTTTTATATTAGTGCTTAATTATAGCAGTATATTAAGTTATTAATTATTCCTTTTAAAGGAGAACTGAACCCTAAAATCAACCCAACGTCTTTACAAAGATGTATTCTAAAGAAATAAGTTCTGCTATTTTATTTTTCTGTGTTGCGCGTCTATGAGGAGAAAATTAGTCTCCAAGTTCGATTTTCCGCTGAAAAATCTATATTGTGTCGCCGGGCGGCTCAATTCAGTGCAAATTTCCCCATAACGTACGTCACACAGAATGATCACACCTCCAGCACAAAGAAAACACAATGGTCCGTAATTGGAAGCCATTAGTCCTGCTATTCAATGTCGGGGACAGCATGACAAAACTAATTTATTCCCTATATACTACGTCACAAATTACGAGACTTGAGCCGTCTGTACATAGCTGTGAGGAAGGTTTTCGGATTTCCTCTTCATCGACGCGCAACACAGAAAAATTAAATAGCAGAACCTATTTATTTCGAATATATGTTTGTATAGACATTGAGTTGATTTTAGGGTTTAGTTCCCCTTAAAAGGATTGTTGTTATGCCAATTATTATTTTCGTGCGTTTTTACAAGAGCCTTTGGTCGGTAGGCTGGGTAACTACTACCTACGCCAACGACACTAAATAAATTATTGTATTGTATTGGAACCGCTTTATTGATAACATTTGAGAACATGAATCTATATACAAGTTCATCTCTCTGGCCTCATTCCGTTGGGCCAATAAAAAAGCATTGTTAGAACAACCTTCGCGTCAACCAAAGAGCCAATCAGAATATGTGATAGTTCAGCCTTTAATACAAGAGTCTCCCCCCCCCCTCCCCTCCCCCTCACCGGCCGCCATATTGGATGCGCGGAAGGCCATGGGAACGAGGTTGCTACTTCTATACTATTTGCTTGCGGTGGTATTTTACCCGGCCCGGGCAAATTTTTTTTTTGGGCCCCAGTTCAGATCAATAAGCAACTTTACCATGAGGCCTTGCGCGCCCAATCCAAGATGGCGGACAAAGATGGCGGACTTGGGGAAAGGAAATTGTTCTCGGGGTGGTGCTAGTAAAATTTTGACAACAGCGTTGACGTAATTCAAGAGACCACGTGATGTTGCCATAATAAAGGGAGGAGTGGGTCAGTAACAAATAATACGCAGTGGGTGGCTGGCGGCAACTTTGTAGTTCATGTTTCATTTTCGCGGAAGATTACGAATTCGGCAGCGGCTTTTGCGCGGATCGTGGGATTTTCAGTATTCTTTAATACTATTAAACCTTGATTTTTCTAACCGCTGGAGCCGAATAAGGGTTTGAAAAATCTCGACAACTCTTGTTTCCTGAACGGTGATCATGAAAGTAAGTGCAATTCAGTACTTGCTCGTAAGCGTTTATACCTTTGAGACATTTTTCCGTAGTTTCCGGACATATATTCGAAATTTAGCTGCAAGTTGATGAAAGGTGAGAATCTTAAGTTTCCTTATTAAAAGTTGTAAGACCTTGTAATCTTTAATTACTTATTATTCTTTTCCCGATTGTGCAAAGCGATTATTCTCTTCAGAGGGATCAATAGGATCTTCTCAAATATGAAAGGTAATAAATACCATAATTAAGTGCTGACACAAAGTGAATGTTAAAAAACGAATTTCCCTACGTAAGGAAAAAAGGAACACAGTATATTTTATAAACATTTTGTCGTAATTTCATAAGAATTTTTTTTTTTATTTGTATATTAAATATAATTAATATAATTTTAAAAAGTATAGCACCCCCCTCCCCCCCCCCCCCCCCCCTTAGTCCTTAGAATTTTTTTTACTTTTCCAATACTTTATGCAGAGTTATATAAAAAAAAACAAATTCATATATATGTACTATGTATACATTGTTACATTTGTACCTGGTAGAGAAAGAGTAACCTGGGTATTTTGATTGTAATTTTGGGTGACTTTAACAATTGCACTTTAAAATCATAACCCTACCCTATCCCTTCCTAGGTATGCTGATTTGTTTCAGTTAACCCCTTTCCTTAGTTGAAGTCTCATATTTCTTTACTGAGTAACAATATAATTACAATAAATATAATAAAATGTACTTACTTTAATTATTAACCAACACAGGCTTGAACCCATTATTTTGTGCCAGCCAACAAGAGGATGTAGTCATGACCTCATGACTTCCTTCATAAATAAGCTACCCCTTGGAGCTTTTGAACTTTTCTAGTTGTGATATTGGAATTTGAAGTACATGTAAAACTAGGTAAGTTAGGTGGATTAAAGAAATAAAAAACCCTAGCTGTAATACTGTAAAATTGTAATTGTCAGAAAACATATTAACTATTAAAACACAGTATTTTTCAAGTGTTAGTAGTAGGCCAGTCATGCATGTATGTTGCCCATTTATATATAATATTATAATATATTGAGCACACACTTACATGCATTTTAAATTTAAAAGTTGTGTTAAATAATAATGATCAATTATATACTCTGATAACACTATTATTTATTAAAGCTTAATTGACTAATTAATCAGAAGGTTGTGCACTAGCTGTTTATTGTAGAAAAAACCTTTAAACACAGCCAACATTTTTTGTAAATGTGAGTGTTTCATAAGCGAATAAAAATGCATGTACAAGCATAATTCTGAGCTAGCTTTTATATAAAAATTAGTGTGCGAGTATATATATAATGTTATGTAAATGGCAATAATTACAAATAATTGGTATAGCCTTAATTCATACTGCTTCTAAACACTTGAAAAATACTGTGTTAGGTTTTCTGATAAAACAATTGTGACAAAATTGGAACCCAAGAATTACAGGGTTCTTTTTATTCCTTTAGGCTGTATTCATAATATGTATACCTGACAGGGGGAGGGGGGCAGGTGATTTTTAAGGGGATCCCAATTTGTTTTAACAGGCTTTAGAAGGGGGAATCTTAAAAATTATTTATGAAAGGTTGGGTGGATTAATGTAAAAAAAAAAAATGTTTGTCAAACAAAGACCTACGTATATACACTTAAAATGGTAGGTGCACAGAATGGCTAATTAATGCACTATAAAGTAGAGCTAGCTTAAGAAATGCAGGAGAATGCACTTGCAATAATCTAAAGTCTAAAAACCTTCCCGGTCCCCCCCCCCCCCCCCCCCCCCAGAACACTTTTTCTTAAGGTTGCATGCAGCTAGGAATGCCTGATGTAAGGAATTAATGATAATGTTTTATATCAATTAAAGGACAAATATATATTCTTGTGTAGTTTTGGAATACCATGCAGCAACAAATACTTTTTACAGACACCAAAGTAGTGGTAGTTAATAACAGTTGATTTTATGGTTTATTCTTAGCTTTTCTACATATTGTAGTATTAAACAGAGTTTCACGGCCCGAAATGACAGTTCTGTAAAATTATGCTCGTTAAATAATGCTAGTTTGCATATGGAAATGGCCTGGGGGCGGCGGTGTATTAAATTTTTGAAAAGATGGAGGGGGGTTGCTAAAATTATTTAAATCTGAAGCAGTTTATTCTGGGGCGAGTAATAAAAATATGACGTAATCTGAATAAATAACCTGCCCCCCTGTGGTATAGTCATAATCAATGCAGCTTTTAATTTACTTCCAATATCACAACTGAAAAGTTCAAAAGCTCCATGGGATAGCTAATATTTATAAAGGAAGGCATGAAATCATGTACATTCTCTTGTTGGTCAGGCACAAATAATGGGTTCAAGCCTGCATGTTTGGATAATAAAGAAGTACATTTTTTTGTATTTATTACAAATATTGTTACTGTAAAGAAATACTAGACTTCAACTCTAAGGAAAGGGGTGGAAATGAAACAAATCAGTA
>JAOWCC010001313.1:0-53501 GCA_030867875.1 Actinernus sp. WN-2022
ATACTTTATGTTCTACGCTTGTATGAAATCGTGAAAATGTGACCTTTCCTGACCCACGACCGCGTAAGTAAAAGCCTGGTCGATCCCTGGGTAGACGTCATATAATTAAGTCGACTTTGCAATAATTTGAATAAATACGTAACATGTTGACTAAAATGACTTTTTTCTTAACTACAACTCGCAAACAGTGTATATTCTCTATAAATCGATGTTGTTGTGATAGAAAGACGCCATGGAGAATAATGCATTAATGAGATGACGTCACCCAGGGATCGACCCAGGCTTTTGCTTACGCGGTCATGGGTCAGGAAAGGTCACATTTTCACGATTTCAAACAAACGTAGAACATAGAGTATTCTCTGTAAACCAAAACTTTCTAAACAGAAGTACTCAAAGCTTGATGTAGAATCGATATTTATGATAAAAAAATAAACGTTAGCTGCAGTTTAAATGCAGAATAAACTTCTAAACGATATCGATATCTCGACAGGATATGTACCTACTGGCCATGGAGTTCCTGGGACCGGACAACGTAACTCATCTAAACAAGATAGACACTGCTTCTGATGTGTGGAGACAGGAAGATATTCAGGTATGTGTTATGAAGGATACATAGACACTGGCTAAAAAATCCAGATTTGACCATTTTTGAATTATGTTGATTTTTACTTCAATTCTTTCTCCAACTTAATCCATTGATGTTCTGAAGCTACCAGGAGATTGTTTGAGATCATTTTGAAGCATATTGAGTTGTTTTTTGCTTTTGTCAGAAATCCAACATTTTTATCCACATTTGACCATTTTTGAATTATGTTGATTTTTACTTCAATTCTTTCTCCAACTTAATCCATTGATGTTCTGAAGCTACCAGGAGATTGTTTGAGATCATTTTGAAGAATATATAGTGTTTTTTTTATTTTTGTCAGAAATTCAACATTTTTTGCCTACCCGGTCTGGCTAAAAAAATCCACATTTGACCATTTTTGAATTATGTTGATTTTTACTTCAATCCTTTCTCCAACTTAATCCATTGATGTTCTGAAGCTACAGGAGATTGTTTGACATCATTTTGAAGCATATTGAGTTGATTTTTGCTTTTGTCAGAAATCCAACATTTTTATCCACATTTGACCATTTTTGAATTATGTTGATTTTTACTTCAATTCTTTCTCCAACTTAATCCATTGATGTTCTGAAGCTACAGGAGATTGTTTGACATCATTTTGAAGCATATTGAGTGTTTTTTTTATTTTTGTCAGAAATTCAACATTTTTTGCCTACCCGGTCTGGCTAAAAAAATCCAGATTTGACCATTTTTGTTTTATGTTGATTTTTACTTCAATTCTTTCTCCAACTTAATCCATTGATGTTCTGAAGCTACCAGGAGATTGTTTGAGATCATTTTGAAGCATATTGAGTGGTTTTTTTATTTTTGTCAGAAATTCAACATTTTTGCCTACCCGGTCTGGCTAAAAAAATCCAGATTTGACCATTTTTGTTTTATGTTGATTTTTACTTCAATTCTTTCTCCAACTTAATCCATTGATGTTCTGAAGCTACCAGGAGATTGTTTGACATCATTTTGAAGCATATTGAGTGGTTTTTTTATTTTTGTCAGAAATTCAACATTTTTTGCCTACCCGGTCTGCCTAAAAAAATCCAGATTTGACCATTTTTGTTTTATGTTGATTTTTACTTCAATTCTTTCTCCAACTTAATCCATTGATGTTCTGAAGCTACCAGGAGATTGTTTGAGATCATTTTGAAGCATATTGAGTGGTTTTTTATTTTTGTCAGAAATTCAACATTTTTTGCCTACCCGGTCTGGCTAAAAAAATCCAGATTTGACCATTTTTGTTTTATGTTGATTTTTACTTCAATTCTTTCTCCAACTTAATCCATTGATGTTCTGAAGCTACCAGGAGATTGTTTGACATCATTTTGAAGCATATTGAGTGGTTTTTTTATTTTTGTCAGAAATTCAACATTTTTTGCCTACCCGGTCTGCCTAAAAAAATCCAGATTTGACCATTTTTGTTTTATGTTGATTTTTACTTCAATTCTTTCTCCAACTTAATCCATTGATGTTCTGAAGCTACCAGGAGATTGTTTGACATCATTTTGAAGAATATATAGTGTTTTTTTATTTTTGTCAGAAATTCAACATTTTTTGCCTACCCGGTCTGGCTAAAAAAATCCAGATTTGACCATTTTTGTTTTATGTTGATTTTTACTTCAATTCTTTCTCCAACTTAATCCATTGATGTTCTGAAGCTACCAGGAGATTGTTTGAGATCATTTTGAAGAATATATAGTGTTTTTTTTATTTTTGTCAGAAATTCAACATTTTTTGCCTACCCGGTCTGGCTAAAAAAAATCCAGATTTGACCATTTTTGAATTATGTTGATTTTTACTTCAATTCTTTCTCCAACTTAATCCATTGATGTTCTGAAGCTACCAGGAGATTGTTTGAGATCATTTTGAAGCATATTGAGTGGTTTTTTTATTTTTGTCAGAAATTCAACATTTTTTGCCTACCCGGTCTGCCTAAAAAAATCCAGATTTGACCATTTTTGTTTTATGTTGATTTTTACTTCAATTCTTTCTCCAACTTAATCCATTGATGTTCTGAAGCTACCAGGAGATTGTTTGACATCATTTTGAAGAATATATAGTTTATTTTTTATTTTTGTCAGAAATCCAAGATTTTTTGCCTAACCGGTCTCTACTAATTATCATAATGGTCGGTACCTTAAAGTGCACCTATCGTTTATTTTGTTATCATAAATATCGGTACTACATCAAGCTTTGAGTACTTCCGTGAAGAAAGTTTTGGTTTAAAGTGAATACTTTATGTTCTACGCTTGTATGTTTCCTGACCCACGACCCGCGTAAGTAAAAAGCCTGGGTCCGATCCCTGGGTAGACGTCATATAATTAAGTCGACTTTGCAATAATTTGAATAAATACGTAAACATGTTGACTAAAATGACTTTTTTCTTAACTACAACTCGCAAACAGTGTATATTCTCTATAAATCGATGTTGTTGTGATAGAAAGACGCCATGGAGAATAATGCATTAATGAGATGACGTCACCCAGGGATCGACCCCAGGCTTTTTGCTTACGCGGTCATGGGTCAGGAAAGGTCACATTTTCACGATTTTCAAACAAACGTAGAACATAGAGTATTCTCTGTAAACCAAAAACTTTCTAAACAGAAGTACTCAAAGCTTGATGTAGAATCGATATTTATGATAAAAAAATAAAACGTTAGCTGCAGTTTAAATGCAGAATAAACTTCTAAACGATATCGATATCTCGACAGGATATGTACCTACTGGCCATGGAGTTCCTGGGACCGGACAACGTAAACTCATCTAAAACAAGATAGACACTGCTTCTGATGTGTGGAGACAGGAAAGATATTCAGGTATGTGTTATGAAGGATACATAGACACTGGCTAAAAAAATCCAGATTTGACCATTTTTTGAATTATGTTGATTTTTTACTTCAATTCTTTCTCCAACTTAATCCCATTGATGTTCTGAAGCTACCAGGAGATTGTTTGAGATCATTTTGAAGCATATTGAGTTTGTTTTTTGCTTTTGTCAGAAATCCAACATTTTTTATCCACATTTGACCATTTTTGAATTATGTTGATTTTTTACTTCAATTCTTTCTCCAACTTAATCCATTGATGTTCTGAAGCTACCAGGAGATTGTTTGAGATCATTTTGAAGAATATATAGTGTTTTTTTTATTTTTTGTCAGAAATTCAACATTTTTTGCCTACCCCGGTCTGGCTAAAAAAAATCCACATTTGGACCATTTTTGAATTATGTTGATTTTTTACTTCAATCCTTTCTCCAACTTAATCCATTGATGTTCTGAAGCTACCAGGAGATTGTTTGACATCATTTTGAAGCATATTGAGTTGATTTTTGCTTTTGTCAGAAATCCAACATTTTTATCCACATTTGACCATTTTTGAATTA
Organism: Actinernus sp. WN-2022; assembly: GCA_030867875.1. Classification (NCBI taxonomy): domain Eukaryota; kingdom Metazoa; phylum Cnidaria; class Anthozoa; order Actiniaria; family Actinernidae; genus Actinernus; species Actinernus sp. WN-2022. The sequence goes on from JAOWCC010001313.1 coordinate 4,000, forward strand.
TGTTGATTTTTACTTCAATTCTTTCTCCAACTTAATCCATTGATGTTCTGAAGCTACCAGGAGATTGTTTGACATCATTTTGAAGCATATTGAGTGTTTTTTTTATTTTTGTCAGAAATTCAACATTTTTTGCCTACCCGGTCTGGCTAAAAAAATCCAGATTTGACCATTTTTGTTTTATGTTGATTTTTACTTCAATTCTTTCTCCAACTTAATCCATTGATGTTCTGAAGCTACCAGGAGATTGTTTGAGATCATTTTGAAGCATATTGAGTGGTTTTTTTATTTTTGTCAGAAATTCAACATTTTTTGCCTACCCGGTCTGGCTAAAAAAATCCAGATTTGACCATTTTTGTTTTATGTTGATTTTTACTTCAATTCTTTCTCCAACTTAATCCATTGATGTTCTGAAGCTACCAGGAGATTGTTTGACATCATTTTGAAGCATATTGAGTGGTTTTTTTATTTTTGTCAGAAATTCAACATTTTTTGCCTACCCGGTCTGCCTAAAAAAATCCAGATTTGACCATTTTTGTTTTATGTTGATTTTTACTTCAATTCTTTCTCCAACTTAATCCATTGATGTTCTGAAGCTACCAGGAGATTGTTTGAGATCATTTTGAAGCATATTGAGTGGTTTTTTTATTTTTGTCAGAAATTCAACATTTTTTGCCTACCCGGTCTGGCTAAAAAAATCCAGATTTGACCATTTTTGTTTTATGTTGATTTTTACTTCAATTCTTTCTCCAACTTAATCCATTGATGTTCTGAAGCTACCAGGAGATTGTTTGACATCATTTTGAAGCATATTGAGTGGTTTTTTTATTTTTGTCAGAAATTCAACATTTTTTGCCTACCCGGTCTGCCTAAAAAAATCCAGATTTGACCATTTTTGTTTTATGTTGATTTTTACTTCAATTCTTTCTCCAACTTAATCCATTGATGTTCTGAAGCTACCAGGAGATTGTTTGACATCATTTTGAAGAATATATAGTGTTTTTTTTATTTTTGTCAGAAATTCAACATTTTTTGCCTACCCGGTCTGGCTAAAAAAATCCAGATTTGACCATTTTTGTTTTATGTTGATTTTTACTTCAATTCTTTCTCCAACTTAATCCATTGATGTTCTGAAGCTACCAGGAGATTGTTTGAGATCATTTTGAAGAATATATAGTGTTTTTTTTATTTTTGTCAGAAATTCAACATTTTTTGCCTACCCGGTCTGGCTAAAAAAAATCCAGATTTGACCATTTTTGAATTATGTTGATTTTTACTTCAATTCTTTCTCCAACTTAATCCATTGATGTTCTGAAGCTACCAGGAGATTGTTTGAGATCATTTTGAAGCATATTGAGTGGTTTTTTTATTTTTGTCAGAAATTCAACATTTTTTGCCTACCCGGTCTGCCTAAAAAAATCCAGATTTGACCATTTTTGTTTTATGTTGATTTTTACTTCAATTCTTTCTCCAACTTAATCCATTGATGTTCTGAAGCTACCAGGAGATTGTTTGACATCATTTTGAAGAATATAGTGTTTTTTTTATTTTTGTCAGAAATTCAACATTTTTTGCCTACCCGGTCTGGCTAAAAAAAATCCAGATTTGACCATTTTTGAATTATGTTGATTTTTACTTCAATTCTTTCTCCAACTTAATCCATTGATGTTCTGAAGCTACCAGGAGATTGTTTGAGATCATTTTGAAGCATATTGAGTGGTTTTTTTATTTTTGTCAGAAATTCAACATTTTTTGCCTACCCGGTCTGCCTAAAAAAATCCAGATTTGACCATTTTTGTTTTATGTTGATTTTTACTTCAATTCTTTCTCCAACTTAATCCATTGATGTTCTGAAGCTACCAGGAGATTGTTTGAGATCATTTTGAAGAATATAGTGTTTTTTTTATTTTTGTCAGAAATTCAAAATTTTTTGCCTACCCGGTCTGGCTAAAAAAATCCAGATTTGACCATTTTTGTTTTATGTTGATTTTTACTTCAATTCTTTCTCCAACTTAATCCATTGATGTTCTGAAGCTACCAGGAGATTGTTTGAGATCATTTTGAAGAATATAGTGTTTTTTTTATTTTTGTCAGAAATTCAACATTTTTTGCCTACCCGGTCTGGCTAAAAAAATCCAGATTTGACCATTTTTGTTTTATGTTGATTTTTACTTCAATTCTTTCTCCAACTTAATCCATTGATGTTCTGAAGCTACCAGGAGATTGTTTGACATCATTTTGAAGAATATATAGTGTTTTTTTTATTTTTGTCAGAAATTCAACATTTTTTGCCTACCCGGTCTGGCTAAAAAAATCCAGATTTGACCATTTTTGAATTATGTTGATTTTTACTTCAATTCTTTCTCCAACTTAATCCATTGATGTTCTGAATCTACCAGGAGATTGTTTGAGATCATTTTGAAGAATATATAGTGTTTTTTTTATTTTTGTCAGAAATTCAACATTTTTTGCCTACCCGGTCTGGCTAAAAAAATCCAGATTTGACCATTTTTGTTTTATGTTGATTTTTACTTCAATTCTTTCTCCAACTTAATCCATTGATGTTCTGAAGCTACCAGGAGATTGTTTGAGATCATTTTGAAGCATATTGAGTTGTTTTTTGCTTTTGTCAGAAATCCAACATTTTTATCCACATTTGACCATTTTTGAATTATGTTGATTTTTACTTCAATCCTTTCTCCAACTTAATCCATTGATGTTCTGAAGCTACCAGGAGATTGTTTGACATCATTTTGAAGAATATATAGTTTTTTTTTTATTTTTGTCAGAAATTCAACATTTTTTGCCTACCCGGTCTGGCTAAAAAAATCCAGATTTGACCATTTTTGTTTTATGTTGATTTTTACTTCAATTCTTTCTCCAACTTAATCCATTGATGTTCTGAAGCTACCAGGAGATTGTTTGAGATCATTTTGAAGAATATATAGTGTTTTTTTTATTTTTGTCAGAAATTCAACATTTTTTGCCTACCCGGTCTGGCTAAAAAAAATCCAGATTTGACCATTTTTGTTTTATGTTGATTTTTACTTGAATTCTTTCTCCAACTTAATCCATTGATGTTCTGAAGCTACCAGGAGATTGTTTGAGATCATTTTGAAGCATATTGAGTTGATTTTTGCTTTTGTCAGAAATCCAACATTTTTATCCACATTTGACCATTTTTGAATTATGTTGATTTTTACTTCAATCCTTTCTCCAACTTAATCCATTGATGTTCTGAAGCTACCAGGAGATTGTTTGACATCATTTTGAAGAATATATAGTTTTTTTTTTATTTTTGTCAGAAATTCAACATTTTTTGCCTACCCGGTCTGGCTAAAAAAATCCAGATTTGACCATTTTTGAATTATGTTGATTTTTACTTAAATTCTTTCTCCAACTTAATCCATTGATGTTCTGAAGCTACCAGGAGATTGTTTGAGATCATTTTGAAGCATATTGAGTGGTTTTTTAATTTTTGTCAGAAATTCAACATTTTTTGCCTACCCGGCCTGGCTAAAAAAATCCAGATTTGACCATTTTTGAATTATGTTGATTTTTACTTCAATCCTTTCTCCAACTTAATCCATTGATGTTCTGAAGCTACCAGGAGATTGTTTGACATCATTTTGAAGCATATTGAGTTGATTTTTGCTTTTGTCAGAAATCCAACATTTTTATCCACATTTGACCATTTTTGAATTATGTTGATTTTTACTTCAATCCTTTCTCCAACTTAATCCATTGATGTTCTGAAGCTACCAGGAGATTGTTTGACATCATTTTGAAGAATATATAGTTTTTTTTTTATTTTTGTCAGAAATTCAACATTTTTTGCCTACCCGGTCTGGCTAAAAAAATCCAGATTTGACCATTTTTGAATTATGTTGATTTTTACTTAAATTCTTTCTCCAACTTAATCCATTGATGTTCTGAAGCTACCAGGAGATTGTTTGACATCATTTTGAAGCATATTGAGTGGTTTTTTTATTTTTGTCAGAAATTCAACATTTTTTGCCTACCCGGTCTGGCTAAAAAAATCCAGATTTCACCATTTTTGTTTTATGTTGATTTTTACTTCAATTCTTTCTCCAACTTAATCCATTGATGTTCTGAAGCTACCAGGAGATTGTTTGAGATCATTTTGAAGCATATTGAGTGGTTTTTTTATTTTTGTCAGAAATTCAACATTTTTTGCCTACCCGGTCTGGCTAAAAAAATCCAGATTTGACCATTTTTGTTTTATGTTGATTTTTACTTCAATTCTTTCTCCAACTTAATCCATTGATGTTCTGAAGCTACCAGGAGATTGTTTGAGATCATTTTGAAGAATATATAGTGTTTTTTTTATTTTTGTCAGAAATTCAAAATTTTTTGCCTACCCGGTCTGGCTAAAAAAAATCCAGATTTGACCATTTTTGAATTATGTTGATTTTTACTTCAATTCTTTCTCCAACTTAATCCATTGATGTTCTGAAGCTACCAGGAGATTGTTTGACATCATTTTGAAGCATATTGAGTGGTTTTTTTATTTTTGTCAGAAATTCAACATTTTTTGCCTACCCGGTCTGCCTAAAAAAATCCAGATTTGACCATTTTTGTTTTATGTTGATTTTTACTTCAATTCTTTCTCCAACTTAATCCATTGATGTTCTGAAGCTACCAGGAGATTGTTTGACATCATTTTGAAGAATATATAGTGTTTTTTTTATTTTTGTCAGAAATTCAACATTTTTTGCCTACCCGGTCTGGCTAAAAAAATCCAGATTTGACCATTTTTGTTTTATGTTGATTTTTACTTCAATTCTTTCTCCAACTTAATCCATTGATGTTCTGAAGCTACCAGGAGATTGTTTGAGATCATTTTGAAGAATATATAGTGTTTTTTTTATTTTTGTCAGAAATTCAACATTTTTTGCCTACCCGGTCTGGCTAAAAAAAATCCAGATTTGACCATTTTTGAATTATGTTGATTTTTACTTCAATTCTTTCTCCAACTTAATCCATTGATGTTCTGAAGCTACCAGGAGATTGTTTGAGATCATTTTGAAGCATATTGAGTGGTTTTTTTATTTTTGTCAGAAATTCAACATTTTTTGCCTACCCGGTCTGCCTAAAAAAATCCAGATTTGACCATTTTTGTTTTATGTTGATTTTTACTTCAATTCTTTCTCCAACTTAATCCATTGATGTTCTGAAGCTACCAGGAGATTGTTTGACATCATTTTGAAGAATATAGTGTTTTTTTTATTTTTGTCAGAAATTCAACATTTTTTGCCTACCCGGTCTGGCTAAAAAAAATCCAGATTTGACCATTTTTGAATTATGTTGATTTTTACTTCAATTCTTTCTCCAACTTAATCCATTGATGTTCTGAAGCTACCAGGAGATTGTTTGAGATCATTTTGAAGCATATTGAGTGGTTTTTTTATTTTTGTCAGAAATTCAACATTTTTTGCCTACCCGGTCTGCCTAAAAAAATCCAGATTTGACCATTTTTGTTTTATGTTGATTTTTACTTCAATTCTTTCTCCAACTTAATCCATTGATGTTCTGAAGCTACCAGGAGATTGTTTGAGATCATTTTGAAGAATATAGTGTTTTTTTTATTTTTGTCAGAAATTCAAAATTTTTTGCCTACCCGGTCTGGCTAAAAAAATCCAGATTTGACCATTTTTGTTTTATGTTGATTTTTACTTCAATTCTTTCTCCAACTTAATCCATTGATGTTCTGAAGCTACCAGGAGATTGTTTGAGATCATTTTGAAGAATATAGTGTTTTTTTTATTTTTGTCAGAAATTCAACATTTTTTGCCTACCCGGTCTGGCTAAAAAAATCCAGATTTGACCATTTTTGTTTTATGTTGATTTTTACTTCAATTCTTTCTCCAACTTAATCCATTGATGTTCTGAAGCTACCAGGAGATTGTTTGACATCATTTTGAAGAATATATAGTGTTTTTTTTATTTTTGTCAGAAATTCAACATTTTTTGCCTACCCGGTCTGGCTAAAAAAATCCAGATTTGACCATTTTTGAATTATGTTGATTTTTACTTCAATTCTTTCTCCAACTTAATCCATTGATGTTCTGAATCTACCAGGAGATTGTTTGAGATCATTTTGAAGAATATATAGTGTTTTTTTTATTTTTGTCAGAAATTCAACATTTTTTGCCTACCCGGTCTGGCTAAAAAAATCCAGATTTGACCATTTTTGTTTTATGTTGATTTTTACTTCAATTCTTTCTCCAACTTAATCCATTGATGTTCTGAAGCTACCAGGAGATTGTTTGACATCATTTTGAAGAATATATAGTGTTTTTTTTATTTTTGTCAGAAATTCAACATTTTTTGCCTACCCGGTCTGGCTAAAAAAATCCAGATTTGACCATTTTTGAATTATGTTGATTTTTACTTCAATCCTTTCTCCAACTTAATCCATTGATGTTCTGAAGCTACCAGGAGATTGTTTGAGATCATTTTGAAGCATATTGAGTGGTTTTTTTATTTTTGTCAGAAATTCAACATTTTTTGCCTTCCCGGTCTGGCTAAAAAAATCCAGATTTGACCATTTTTGTTTTATGTTGATTTTTACTTCAATTCTTTCTTCAACTTAATCCATTGATGTTCTGAAGCTACCAGGAGATTGTTTGACATCATTTTGAAGAATATATAGGGTTTTTTTTATTTTTGTCAGAAATTCAACATTTTTTGCCTACCCGGTCTGGCTAAAAAAATCCAGATTTGACCATTTTTGAATTATGTTGATTTTTACTTCAATTCTTTCTCCAACTTAATCCATTGATGTTCTGAAGCTACCAGGAGATTGTTTGACATCATTTTGAAGAATATATAGTTTATTTTTTATTTTTGTCAGAAATCCAAGATTTTTTGCCTAACCGGTCTCTACTAATTATCATAATGGTCGGTACCTTAAAGTGCACCTATCGTTTATTTTGTTATCATAAATATCGGTACTACATCAAGCTTTGAGTACTTCCGTGAAGAAAGTTTTGGTTTAAAGTGAATACTTTATGTTCTACGCTTGTATGAAATCGTGAAAATGTGACCTTTCCTGACCCACGACCGCGTAAGTAAAAGCCTGGGTCGATCCCTGGGTAGACGTCATATAATTAAGTCGACTTTGCAATAATTTGAATAAATACGTAACATGTTGACTAAAATGACTTTTTTCTTAACTACAACTCGCAAACAGTGTATATTCTCTATAAATCGATGTTGTTGTGATAGAAAGACGCCATGGAGAATAATGCATTAATGAGATGACGTCACCCAGGGATCGACCCAGGCTTTTGCTTACGCGGTCATGGGTCAGGAAAGGTCACATTTTCACGATTTCAAACAAACGTAGAACATAGAGTATTCTCTGTAAACCAAAACTTTCTAAACAGAAGTACTCAAAGCTTGATGTAGAATCGATATTTATGATAAAAAAATAAACGTTAGCTGCAGTTTAAATGCAGAATAAACTTCTAAACGATATCGATATCTCGACAGGATATGTACCTACTGGCCATGGAGTTCCTGGGACCGGACAACGTAACTCATCTAAACAAGATAGACACTGCTTCTGATGTGTGGAGACAGGAAGATATTCAGGTATGTGTTATGAAGGATACATAGACACTGGCTAAAAAATCCAGATTTGACCATTTTTGAATTATGTTGATTTTTACTTCAATTCTTTCTCCAACTTAATCCATTGATGTTCTGAAGCTACCAGGAGATTGTTTGAGATCATTTTGAAGCATATTGAGTTGTTTTTTGCTTTTGTCAGAAATCCAACATTTTTATCCACATTTGACCATTTTTGAATTATGTTGATTTTTACTTCAATTCTTTCTCCAACTTAATCCATTGATGTTCTGAAGCTACCAGGAGATTGTTTGAGATCATTTTGAAGAATATATAGTGTTTTTTTTATTTTTGTCAGAAATTCAACATTTTTTGCCTACCCGGTCTGGCTAAAAAAATCCACATTTGACCATTTTTGAATTATGTTGATTTTTACTTCAATCCTTTCTCCAACTTAATCCATTGATGTTCTGAAGCTACCAGGAGATTGTTTGAGATCATTTTGAAGAATATAGTGTTTTTTTTATTTTTGTCAGAAATTCAACATTTTTTGCCTACCCGGTCTGGCTAAAAAAATCCAGATTTGACCATTTTTGAATTATGTTGATTTTTACTTCAATTCTTTCTCCAACTTAATCCATTGATGTTCTGAAGCTACCAGGAGATTGTTTGACATCATTTTGAAGAATATATAGTTTATTTTTTATTTTTGTCAGAAATCCAAGATTTTTTGCCTAACCGGTCTCTACTAATTATCATAATGGTCGGTACCTTAAAGTGCACCTATCGTTTATTTTGTTATCATAAATATCGGTACTACATCAAGCTTTGAGTACTTCCGTGAAGAAAGTTTTGGTTTAAAGTGAATACTTTATGTTCTACGCTTGTATGAAATCGTGAAAATGTGACCTTTCCTGACCCACGACCGCGTAAGTAAAAGCCTGGGTCGATCCCTGGGTAGACGTCATATAATTAAGTCGACTTTGCAATAATTTGAATAAATACGTAACATGTTGACTAAAATGACTTTTTTCTTAACTACAACTCGCAAACAGTGTATATTCTCTATAAATCGATGTTGTTGTGATAGAAAGACGCCATGGAGAATAATGCATTAATGAGATGACGTCACCCAGGGATCGACCCAGGCTTTTGCTTACGCGGTCATGGGTCAGGAAAGGTCACATTTTCACGATTTCAAACAAACGTAGAACATAGAGTATTCTCTGTAAACCAAAACTTTCTAAACAGAAGTACTCAAAGCTTGATGTAGAATCGATATTTATGATAAAAAAATAAACGTTAGCTGCAGTTTAAATGCAGAATAAACTTCTAAACGATATCGATATCTCGACAGGATATGTACCTACTGGCCATGGAGTTCCTGGGACCGGACAACGTAACTCATCTAAACAAGATAGACACTGCTTCTGATGTGTGGAGACAGGAAGATATTCAGGTATGTGTTATGAAGGATACATAGACACTGGCTAAAAAATCCAGATTTGACCATTTTTGAATTATGTTGATTTTTACTTCAATTCTTTCTCCAACTTAATCCATTGATGTTCTGAAGCTACCAGGAGATTGTTTGAGATCATTTTGAAGCATATTGAGTTGTTTTTTGCTTTTGTCAGAAATCCAACATTTTTATCCACATTTGACCATTTTTGAATTATGTTGATTTTTACTTCAATTCTTTCTCCAACTTAATCCATTGATGTTCTGAAGCTACCAGGAGATTGTTTGAGATCATTTTGAAGAATATATAGTGTTTTTTTTATTTTTGTCAGAAATTCAACATTTTTTGCCTACCCGGTCTGGCTAAAAAAATCCACATTTGACCATTTTTGAATTATGTTGATTTTTACTTCAATCCTTTCTCCAACTTAATCCATTGATGTTCTGAAGCTACCAGGAGATTGTTTGACATCATTTTGAAGCATATTGAGTTGATTTTTGCTTTTGTCAGAAATCCAACATTTTTATCCACATTTGACCATTTTTGAATTATGTTGATTTTTACTTCAATTCTTTCTCCAACTTAATCCATTGATGTTCTGAAGCTACCAGGAGATTGTTTGACATCATTTTGAAGCATATTGAGTGTTTTTTTTATTTTTGTCAGAAATTCAACATTTTTTGCCTACCCGGTCTGGCTAAAAAAATCCAGATTTGACCATTTTTGTTTTATGTTGATTTTTACTTCAATTCTTTCTCCAACTTAATCCATTGATGTTCTGAAGCTACCAGGAGATTGTTTGAGATCATTTTGAAGCATATTGAGTGGTTTTTTTATTTTTGTCAGAAATTCAACATTTTTTGCCTACCCGGTCTGGCTAAAAAAATCCAGATTTGACCATTTTTGTTTTATGTTGATTTTTACTTCAATTCTTTCTCCAACTTAATCCATTGATGTTCTGAAGCTACCAGGAGATTGTTTGACATCATTTTGAAGCATATTGAGTGGTTTTTTTATTTTTGTCAGAAATTCAACATTTTTTGCCTACCCGGTCTGCCTAAAAAAATCCAGATTTGACCATTTTTGTTTTATGTTGATTTTTACTTCAATTCTTTCTCCAACTTAATCCATTGATGTTCTGAAGCTACCAGGAGATTGTTTGAGATCATTTTGAAGCATATTGAGTGGTTTTTTTATTTTTGTCAGAAATTCAACATTTTTTGCCTACCCGGTCTGGCTAAAAAAATCCAGATTTGACCATTTTTGTTTTATGTTGATTTTTACTTCAATTCTTTCTCCAACTTAATCCATTGATGTTCTGAAGCTACCAGGAGATTGTTTGACATCATTTTGAAGCATATTGAGTGGTTTTTTTATTTTTGTCAGAAATTCAACATTTTTTGCCTACCCGGTCTGCCTAAAAAAATCCAGATTTGACCATTTTTGTTTTATGTTGATTTTTACTTCAATTCTTTCTCCAACTTAATCCATTGATGTTCTGAAGCTACCAGGAGATTGTTTGACATCATTTTGAAGAATATATAGTGTTTTTTTTATTTTTGTCAGAAATTCAACATTTTTTGCCTACCCGGTCTGGCTAAAAAAATCCAGATTTGACCATTTTTGTTTTATGTTGATTTTTACTTCAATTCTTTCTCCAACTTAATCCATTGATGTTCTGAAGCTACCAGGAGATTGTTTGAGATCATTTTGAAGAATATATAGTGTTTTTTTTATTTTTGTCAGAAATTCAACATTTTTTGCCTACCCGGTCTGGCTAAAAAAAATCCAGATTTGACCATTTTTGAATTATGTTGATTTTTACTTCAATTCTTTCTCCAACTTAATCCATTGATGTTCTGAAGCTACCAGGAGATTGTTTGAGATCATTTTGAAGCATATTGAGTGGTTTTTTTATTTTTGTCAGAAATTCAACATTTTTTGCCTACCCGGTCTGCCTAAAAAAATCCAGATTTGACCATTTTTGTTTTATGTTGATTTTTACTTCAATTCTTTCTCCAACTTAATCCATTGATGTTCTGAAGCTACCAGGAGATTGTTTGACATCATTTTGAAGAATATAGTGTTTTTTTTATTTTTGTCAGAAATTCAACATTTTTTGCCTACCCGGTCTGGCTAAAAAAAATCCAGATTTGACCATTTTTGAATTATGTTGATTTTTACTTCAATTCTTTCTCCAACTTAATCCATTGATGTTCTGAAGCTACCAGGAGATTGTTTGAGATCATTTTGAAGCATATTGAGTGGTTTTTTTATTTTTGTCAGAAATTCAACATTTTTTGCCTACCCGGTCTGCCTAAAAAAATCCAGATTTGACCATTTTTGTTTTATGTTGATTTTTACTTCAATTCTTTCTCCAACTTAATCCATTGATGTTCTGAAGCTACCAGGAGATTGTTTGAGATCATTTTGAAGAATATAGTGTTTTTTTTATTTTTGTCAGAAATTCAAAATTTTTTGCCTACCCGGTCTGGCTAAAAAAATCCAGATTTGACCATTTTTGTTTTATGTTGATTTTTACTTCAATTCTTTCTCCAACTTAATCCATTGATGTTCTGAAGCTACCAGGAGATTGTTTGAGATCATTTTGAAGAATATAGTGTTTTTTTTATTTTTGTCAGAAATTCAACATTTTTTGCCTACCCGGTCTGGCTAAAAAAATCCAGATTTGACCATTTTTGTTTTATGTTGATTTTTACTTCAATTCTTTCTCCAACTTAATCCATTGATGTTCTGAAGCTACCAGGAGATTGTTTGACATCATTTTGAAGAATATATAGTGTTTTTTTTATTTTTGTCAGAAATTCAACATTTTTTGCCTACCCGGTCTGGCTAAAAAAATCCAGATTTGACCATTTTTGAATTATGTTGATTTTTACTTCAATTCTTTCTCCAACTTAATCCATTGATGTTCTGAATCTACCAGGAGATTGTTTGAGATCATTTTGAAGAATATATAGTGTTTTTTTTATTTTTGTCAGAAATTCAACATTTTTTGCCTACCCGGTCTGGCTAAAAAAATCCAGATTTGACCATTTTTGTTTTATGTTGATTTTTACTTCAATTCTTTCTCCAACTTAATCCATTGATGTTCTGAAGCTACCAGGAGATTGTTTGACATCATTTTGAAGAATATATAGTGTTTTTTTTATTTTTGTCAGAAATTCAACATTTTTTGCCTACCCGGTCTGGCTAAAAAAATCCAGATTTGACCATTTTTGAATTATGTTGATTTTTACTTCAATCCTTTCTCCAACTTAATCCATTGATGTTCTGAAGCTACCAGGAGATTGTTTGAGATCATTTTGAAGCATATTGAGTGGTTTTTTTATTTTTGTCAGAAATTCAACATTTTTTGCCTTCCCGGTCTGGCTAAAAAAATCCAGATTTGACCATTTTTGTTTTATGTTGATTTTTACTTCAATTCTTTCTTCAACTTAATCCATTGATGTTCTGAAGCTACCAGGAGATTGTTTGACATCATTTTGAAGAATATATAGGGTTTTTTTTATTTTTGTCAGAAATTCAACATTTTTTGCCTACCCGGTCTGGCTAAAAAAATCCAGATTTGACCATTTTTGAATTATGTTGATTTTTACTTCAATTCTTTCTCCAACTTAATCCATTGATGTTCTGAAGCTACCAGGAGATTGTTTGACATCATTTTGAAGAATATATAGTTTATTTTTTATTTTTGTCAGAAATCCAAGATTTTTTGCCTAACCGGTCTCTACTAATTATCATAATGGTCGGTACCTTAAAGTGCACCTATCGTTTATTTTGTTATCATAAATATCGGTACTACATCAAGCTTTGAGTACTTCCGTGAAGAAAGTTTTGGTTTAAAGTGAATACTTTATGTTCTACGCTTGTATGAAATCGTGAAAATGTGACCTTTCCTGACCCACGACCGCGTAAGTAAAAGCCTGGGTCGATCCCTGGGTAGACGTCATATAATTAAGTCGACTTTGCAATAATTTGAATAAATACGTAACATGTTGACTAAAATGACTTTTTTCTTAACTACAACTCGCAAACAGTGTATATTCTCTATAAATCGATGTTGTTGTGATAGAAAGACGCCATGGAGAATAATGCATTAATGAGATGACGTCACCCAGGGATCGACCCAGGCTTTTGCTTACGCGGTCATGGGTCAGGAAAGGTCACATTTTCACGATTTCAAACAAACGTAGAACATAGAGTATTCTCTGTAAACCAAAACTTTCTAAACAGAAGTACTCAAAGCTTGATGTAGAATCGATATTTATGATAAAAAAATAAACGTTAGCTGCAGTTTAAATGCAGAATAAACTTCTAAACGATATCGATATCTCGACAGGATATGTACCTACTGGCCATGGAGTTCCTGGGACCGGACAACGTAACTCATCTAAACAAGATAGACACTGCTTCTGATGTGTGGAGACAGGAAGATATTCAGGTATGTGTTATGAAGGATACATAGACACTGGCTAAAAAATCCAGATTTGACCATTTTTGAATTATGTTGATTTTTACTTCAATTCTTTCTCCAACTTAATCCATTGATGTTCTGAAGCTACCAGGAGATTGTTTGAGATCATTTTGAAGCATATTGAGTTGTTTTTTGCTTTTGTCAGAAATCCAACATTTTTATCCACATTTGACCATTTTTGAATTATGTTGATTTTTACTTCAATTCTTTCTCCAACTTAATCCATTGATGTTCTGAAGCTACCAGGAGATTGTTTGAGATCATTTTGAAGAATATATAGTGTTTTTTTTATTTTTGTCAGAAATTCAACATTTTTTGCCTACCCGGTCTGGCTAAAAAAATCCACATTTGACCATTTTTGAATTATGTTGATTTTTACTTCAATCCTTTCTCCAACTTAATCCATTGATGTTCTGAAGCTACCAGGAGATTGTTTGAGATCATTTTGAAGAATATAGTGTTTTTTTTATTTTTGTCAGAAATTCAACATTTTTTGCCTACCCGGTCTGGCTAAAAAAATCCAGATTTGACCATTTTTGAATTATGTTGATTTTTACTTCAATTCTTTCTCCAACTTAATCCATTGATGTTCTGAAGCTACCAGGAGATTGTTTGACATCATTTTGAAGAATATATAGTTTATTTTTTATTTTTGTCAGAAATCCAAGATTTTTTGCCTAACCGGTCTCTACTAATTATCATAATGGTCGGTACCTTAAAGTGCACCTATCGTTTATTTTGTTATCATAAATATCGGTACTACATCAAGCTTTGAGTACTTCCGTGAAGAAAGTTTTGGTTTAAAGTGAATACTTTATGTTCTACGCTTGTATGAAATCGTGAAAATGTGACCTTTCCTGACCCACGACCGCGTAAGTAAAAGCCTGGGTCGATCCCTGGGTAGACGTCATATAATTAAGTCGACTTTGCAATAATTTGAATAAATACGTAACATGTTGACTAAAATGACTTTTTTCTTAACTACAACTCGCAAACAGTGTATATTCTCTATAAATCGATGTTGTTGTGATAGAAAGACGCCATGGAGAATAATGCATTAATGAGATGACGTCACCCAGGGATCGACCCAGGCTTTTGCTTACGCGGTCATGGGTCAGGAAAGGTCACATTTTCACGATTTCAAACAAACGTAGAACATAGAGTATTCTCTGTAAACCAAAACTTTCTAAACAGAAGTACTCAAAGCTTGATGTAGAATCGATATTTATGATAAAAAAATAAACGTTAGCTGCAGTTTAAATGCAGAATAAACTTCTAAACGATATCGATATCTCGACAGGATATGTACCTACTGGCCATGGAGTTCCTGGGACCGGACAACGTAACTCATCTAAACAAGATAGACACTGCTTCTGATGTGTGGAGACAGGAAGATATTCAGGTATGTGTTATGAAGGATACATAGACACTGGCTAAAAAATCCAGATTTGACCATTTTTGAATTATGTTGATTTTTACTTCAATTCTTTCTCCAACTTAATCCATTGATGTTCTGAAGCTACCAGGAGATTGTTTGAGATCATTTTGAAGCATATTGAGTTGTTTTTTGCTTTTGTCAGAAATCCAACATTTTTATCCACATTTGACCATTTTTGAATTATGTTGATTTTTACTTCAATTCTTTCTCCAACTTAATCCATTGATGTTCTGAAGCTACCAGGAGATTGTTTGAGATCATTTTGAAGAATATATAGTGTTTTTTTTATTTTTGTCAGAAATTCAACATTTTTTGCCTACCCGGTCTGGCTAAAAAAATCCACATTTGACCATTTTTGAATTATGTTGATTTTTACTTCAATCCTTTCTCCAACTTAATCCATTGATGTTCTGAAGCTACCAGGAGATTGTTTGACATCATTTTGAAGCATATTGAGTTGATTTTTGCTTTTGTCAGAAATCCAACATTTTTATCCACATTTGACCATTTTTGAATTATGTTGATTTTTACTTCAATTCTTTCTCCAACTTAATCCATTGATGTTCTGAAGCTACCAGGAGATTGTTTGACATCATTTTGAAGCATATTGAGTGTTTTTTTTATTTTTGTCAGAAATTCAACATTTTTTGCCTACCCAGTCTGGCTAAAAAAATCCAGATTTGACCATTTTTGTTTTATGTTGATTTTTACTTCAATTATTTCTCCAACTTAATCCATTTTTGTTCTGAAGCTACCAGGAGATTGTTTGACATCATTTTCAAGAATATATAGTGTTTTTTTTATTTTTGTCAGAAATTCAACATTTTTTGCCTACCCGGTCTGGCTAAAAAAATCCAGATTTGACCATTTTTGTTTTATGTTGATTTTTACTTAAATTCTTTCTCCAACTTAATCCATTGATGTTCTGAAGCTACCAGGAGATTGTTTGAGATCATTTTGAAGCATATTGAGTGGTTTTTTAATTTTTGTCAGAAATTCAACATTTTTTGCCTACCCGGCCTGGCTAAAAAAATCCAGATTTGACCATTTTTGAATTATGTTGATTTTTACTTCAATCCTTTCTCCAACTTAATCCATTGATGTTCTGAAGCTACCAGGAGATTGTTTGAGATCATTTTGAAGAATATATAGTGTTTTTTTTATTTTTGTCAGAAATTCAACATTTTTTGCCTACCCGGTCTGGCTAAAAAAAATCCAGATTTGACCATTTTTGAATTATGTTGATTTTTACTTCAATTCTTTCTCCAACTTAATCCATTGATGTTCTGAAGCTACCAGGAGATTGTTTGAGATCATTTTGAAGCATATTGAGTGTTTTTTTTATTTTTGTCAGAAATTCAACATTTTTTGCCTACCCGGTCTGGCTAAAAAAAATCCAGATTTGACCATTTTTGAATTATGTTGATTTTTACTTCAATTCTTTCTCCAACTTAATCCATTGATGTTCTGAAGCTACCAGGAGATTGTTTGAGATCATTTTGAAGCATATTGAGTGTTTTTTTTATTTTTGTCAGAAATTCAACATTTTTTGCCTACCCGGTCTGGCTAAAAAAATCCAGATTTGACCATTTTTGTTTTATGTTGATTTTTACTTCAATTCTTTCTCCAACTTAATCCATTGATGTTCTGAAGCTACCAGGAGATTGTTTGAGATCATTTTGAAGCATATTGAGTGTTTTTTTTATTTTTGTCAGAAATTCAACATTTTTTGCCTACCCGGTCTGGCTAAAAAAAATCCAGATTTGACCATTTTTGAATTATGTTGATTTTTACTTCAATTCTTTCTCCAACTTAATCCATTGATGTTCTGAAGCTACCAGGAGATTGTTTGAGATCATTTTGAAGCATATTGAGTGTTTTTTTTATTTTTGTCAGAAATTCAACATTTTTTGCCTACCCGGTCTGGCTAAAAAAATCCAGATTTGACCATTTTTGTTTTATGTTGATTTTTACTTCAATTCTTTCTCCAACTTAATCCATTGATGTTCTGAAGCTACCAGGAGATTGTTTGAGATCATTTTGAAGCATATTGAGTGTTTTTTTTATTTTTGTCAGAAATTCAACATTTTTTGCCTACCCGGTCTGGCTAAAAAAATCCAGATTTGACCATTTTTGTTTTATGTTGATTTTTACTTAAATTCTTTCTCCAACTTAATCCATTGATGTTCTGAAGCTACCAGGAGATTGTTTGAGATCATTTTGAAGCATATTGAGTGGTTTTTTAATTTTTGTCAGAAATTCAACATTTTTTGCCTACCCGGCCTGGCTAAAAAAATCCAGATTTGACCATTTTTGAATTATGTTGATTTTTACTTCAATCCTTTCTCCAACTTAATCCATTGATGTTCTGAAGCTACCAGGAGATTGTTTGAGATCATTTTAAAGAATATATAGTGTTTTTTTTATTTTTGTCAGAAATTCAACATTTTTTGCCTACCCGGTCTGGCTAAAAAAAATCCAGATTTGACCATTTTTGAATTATGTTGATTTTTACTTCAATTCTTTCTCCAACTTAATCCATTGATGTTCTGAAGCTACCAGGAGATTGTTTGAGATCATTTTGAAGCATATTGAGTGTTTTTTTTATTTTTGTCAGAAATTCAACATTTTTTGCCTACCCGGTCTGGCTAAAAAAATCCAGATTTGACCATTTTTGTTTTATGTTGATTTTTACTTCAATTCTTTCTCCAACTTAATCCATTGATGTTCTGAAGCTACCAGGAGATTGTTTGAGATCATTTTGAAGCATATTGAGTGTTTTTTTTATTTTTGTCAGAAATTCAACATTTTTTGCCTACCCGGTCTGGCTAAAAAAATCCAGATTTGACCATTTTTGAATTATGTTGATTTTTACTTCAATCCTTTCTCCAACTTAATCCATTGATGTTCTGAAGCTACCAGGAGATTGTTTGAGATCATTTTGAAGAATATATAGTGTTTTTTTTATTTTTGTCAGAAATTCAACATTTTTTGCCTACCCGGTCTGGCTAAAAAAAATCCAGATTTGACCATTTTTGTTTTATGTTGATTTTTACTTCAATCCTTTCTCCAACTTAATCCATTGATGTTCTGAAGCTACCAGGAGATTGTTTGAGATCATTTTGAAGCATATTGAGTTGATTTTTGCTTTTGTCAGAAATCCAACATTTTTATCCACATTTGACCATTTTTGAATTATGTTGATTTTTACTTCAATCCTTTCTCCAACTTAATCCATTGATGTTCTGAAGCTACCAGGAGATTGTTTGAGATCATTTTGAAGCATATTGAGTGTTTTTTTTATTTTTGTCAGAAATTCAACATTTTTTGCCTACCCGGTCTGGCTAAAAAAATCCAGATTTGACCATTTTTGTTTTATGTTGATTTTTACTTCAATTCTTTCTCCAACTTAATCCATTGATGTTCTGAAGCTACCAGGAGATTGTTTGAGATCATTTTGAAGCATATTGAGTGTTTTTTTTATTTTTGTCAGAAATTCAACATTTTTTGCCTACCCGGTCTGGCTAAAAAAATCCAGATTTGACCATTTTTGAATTATGTTGATTTTTACTTCAATCCTTTCTCCAACTTAATCCATTGATGTTCTGAAGCTACCAGGAGATTGTTTGAGATCATTTTGAAGAATATATAGTGTTTTTTTTATTTTTGTCAGAAATTCAACATTTTTTGCCTACCCGGTCTGGCTAAAAAAAATCCAGATTTGACCATTTTTGTTTTATGTTGATTTTTACTTCAATCCTTTCTCCAACTTAATCCATTGATGTTCTGAAGCTACCAGGAGATTGTTTGAGATCATTTTGAAGCATATTGAGTTGATTTTTGCTTTTGTCAGAAATCCAACATTTTTATCCACATTTGACCATTTTTGAATTATGTTGATTTTTACTTCAATCCTTTCTCCAACTTAATCCATTGATGTTCTGAAGCTACCAGGAGATTGTTTGACATCATTTTGAAGAATATATAGTTTTTTTTTTATTTTTGTCAGAAATTCAACATTTTTTGCCTACCCGGTCTGGCTAAAAAAATCCAGATTTGACCATTTTTGAATTATGTTGATTTTTACTTAAATTCTTTCTCCAACTTAATCCATTGATGTTCTGAAGCTACCAGGAGATTGTTTGAGATCATTTTGAAGCATATTGAGTGGTTTTTTAATTTTTGTCAGAAATTCAACATTTTTTGCCTACCCGGCCTGGCTAAAAAAATCCAGATTTGACCATTTTTGAATTATGTTGATTTTTACTTCAATCCTTTCTCCAACTTAATCCATTGATGTTCTGAAGCTACCAGGAGATTGTTTGAGATCATTTTGAAGAATATATAGTGGTTTTTTTATTTTTGCCAGAAATTCAACATTTTTTGCCTACCCGGTCTGGCTAAAAAAAAATCCAGATTTGACCATTTTTGAATTATGTTGATTTTTACTTCAATTCTTTCTCCAACTTAATCCATTGATGTTCTGAAGCTACCAGGAGATTGTTTGAGATCATTTTGAAGCATATTGAGTGGTTTTTTTATTTTTGTCAGAAATTCAACATTTTTTGCCTACCCGGTCTGGCTAAAAAAATCCAGATTTGACCATTTTTGTTTTATGTTGATTTTTACTTCAATTCTTTCTCCAACTTAATCCATTGATGTTCTGAAGCTACCAGGAGATTGTTTGAGATCATTTTGAAGAATATATAGTGTTTTTTTTATTTTTGTCAGAAATTCAACATTTTTTGCCTACCCGGTCTGGCTAAAAAAAATCCAGATTTGACCATTTTTGTTTTATGTTGATTTTTACTTGAATTCTTTCTCCAACTTAATCCATTGATGTTCTGAAGCTACCAGGAGATTGTTTGAGATCATTTTGAAGCATATTGAGTTGATTTTTGCTTTTGTCAGAAATCCAACATTTTTATCCACATTTGACCATTTTTGAATTATGTTGATTTTTACTTCAATCCTTTCTCCAACTTAATCCATTGATGTTCTGAAGCTACCAGGAGATTGTTTGACATCATTTTGAAGAATATATAGTTTTTTTTTTATTTTTGTCAGAAATTCAACATTTTTTGCCTACCCGGTCTGGCTAAAAAAATCCAGATTTGACCATTTTTGTTTTATGTTGATTTTTACTTCAATTCTTTCTCCAACTTAATCCATTGATGTTCTGAAGCTACCAGGAGATTGTTTGAGATCATTTTGAAGAATATATAGTGTTTTTTTTATTTTTGTCAGAAATTCAACATTTTTTGCCTACCCGGTCTGGCTAAAAAAAATCCAGATTTGACCATTTTTGTTTTATGTTGATTTTTACTTGAATTCTTTCTCCAACTTAATCCATTGATGTTCTGAAGCTACCAGGAGATTGTTTGAGATCATTTTGAAGCATATTGAGTTGATTTTTGCTTTTGTCAGAAATCCAACATTTTTATCCACATTTGACCATTTTTGAATTATGTTGATTTTTACTTCAATCCTTTCTCCAACTTAATCCATTGATGTTCTGAAGCTACCAGGAGATTGTTTGACATCATTTTGAAGCATATTGAGTGGTTTTTTAATTTTTGTCAGAAATTCAACATTTTTTGCCTACCCGGCCTGGCTAAAAAAATCCAGATTTGACCATTTTTGAATTATGTTGATTTTTACTTCAATCCTTTCTCCAACTTAATCCATTGATGTTCTGAAGCTACCAGGAGATTGTTTGAGATCATTTTGAAGCATATTGAGTTGATTTTTGCTTTTGTCAGAAATCCAACATTTTTATCCACATTTGACCATTTTTGAATTATGTTGATTTTTACTTCAATCCTTTCTCCAACTTAATCCATTGATGTTCTGAAGCTACCAGGAGATTGTTTGAGATCATTTTGAAGAATATATAGTTTTTTTTTTATTTTTGTCAGAAATTCAACATTTTTTGCCTACCCGGTCTGGCTAAAAAAATCCAGATTTGACCATTTTTGAATTATGTTGATTTTTACTTCAATTCTTTCTCCAACTTAATCCATTGATGTTCTGAAGCTACCAGGAGATTGTTTGAGATCATTTTGAAGCATATTGAGTGGTTTTTTTATTTTTGTCAGAAATTCAACATTTTTTGCCTACCCGGTCTGGCTAAAAAAATCCAGATTTCACCATTTTTGTTTTATGTTGATTTTTACTTCAATTCTTTCTCCAACTTAATCCATTGATGTTCTGAAGCTACCAGGAGATTGTTTGAGATCATTTTGAAGCATATTGAGTGGTTTTTTTATTTTTGTCAGAAATTCAACATTTTTTGCCTACCCGGTCTGGCTAAAAAAATCCAGATTTGACCATTTTTGTTTTATGTTGATTTTTACTTCAATTCTTTCTCCAACTTAATCCATTGATGTTCTGAAGCTACCAGGAGATTGTTTGAGATCATTTTGAAGAATATATAGTGTTTTTTTAATTTTTGTCAGAAATTCAAAATTTTTTGCCTACCCGGTCTGGCTAAAAAAAATCCAGATTTGACCATTTTTGAATTATGTTGATTTTTACTTCAATTCTTTCTCCAACTTAATCCATTGATGTTCTGAAGCTACCAGGAGATTGTTTGACATCATTTTGAAGCATATTGAGTGTTTTTTTTATTTTTGTCAGAAATTCAACATTTTTTGCCTACCCGGTCTGCCTAAAAAAATCCAGATTTGACCATTTTTGTTTTATGTTGATTTTTACTTCAATTCTTTCTCCAACTTAATCCATTGATGTTCTGAAGCTACCAGGAGATTGTTTGACATCATTTTGAAGAATATATAGTGTTTTTTTTATTTTTGTCAGAAATTCAACATTTTTTGCCTACCCGGTCTGGCTAAAAAAATCCAGATTTGACCATTTTTGTTTTATGTTGATTTTTACTTCAATTCTTTCTCCAACTTAATCCATTGATGTTCTGAAGCTACCAGGAGATTGTTTGAGATCATTTTGAAGAATATATAGTGTTTTTTTTATTTTTGTCAGAAATTCAACATTTTTTGCCTACCCGGTCTGGCTAAAAAAAATCCAGATTTGACCATTTTTGAATTATGTTGATTTTTACTTCAATTCTTTCTCCAACTTAATCCATTGATGTTCTGAAGCTACCAGGAGATTGTTTGAGATCATTTTGAAGCATATTGAGTTGATTTTTGCTTTTGTCAGAAATCCAACATTTTTATCCACATTTGACCATTTTTGAATTATGTTGATTTTTACTTCAATCCTTTCTCCAACTTAATCCATTGATGTTCTGAAGCTACCAGGAGATTGTTTGACATCATTTTGAAGAATATATAGTTGTTTTTTTATTTTTGTCAGAAATTCAACATTTTTTGCCTACCCGGTCTGGCTAAAAAAATCCAGATTTGACCATTTTTGAATTATGTTGATTTTTACTTAAATTCTTTCTCCAACTTAATCCATTGATGTTCTGAAGCTACCAGGAGATTGTTTGAGATCATTTTGAAGCATATTGAGTGGTTTTTTAATTTTTGTCAGAAATTCAACATTTTTTGCCTACCCGGCCTGGCTAAAAAAATCCAGATTTGACCATTTTTGAATTATGTTGATTTTTACTTCAATCCTTTCTCCAACTTAATCCATTGATGTTCTGAAGCTACCAGGAGATTGTTTGAGATCATTTTGAAGAATATATAGTGGTTTTTTTATTTTTGCCAGAAATTCAACATTTTTTGCCTACCCGGTCTGGCTAAAAAAAAATCCAGATTTGACCATTTTTGAATTATGTTGATTTTTACTTCAATTCTTTCTCCAACTTAATCCATTGATGTTCTGAAGCTACCAGGAGATTGTTTGAGATCATTTTGAAGCATATTGAGTGGTTTTTTTATTTTTGTCAGAAATTCAACATTTTTTGCCTACCCGGTCTGGCTAAAAAAATCCAGATTTGACCATTTTTGTTTTATGTTGATTTTTACTTCAATTCTTTCTCCAACTTAATCCATTGATGTTCTGAAGCTACCAGGAGATTGTTTGAGATCATTTTGAAGAATATATAGTGTTTTTTTTATTTTTGTCAGAAATTCAACATTTTTTGCCTACCCGGTCTGGCTAAAAAAAATCCAGATTTGACCATTTTTGTTTTATGTTGATTTTTACTTGAATTCTTTCTCCAACTTAATCCATTGATGTTCTGAAGCTACCAGGAGATTGTTTGAGATCATTTTGAAGCATATTGAGTTGATTTTTGCTTTTGTCAGAAATCCAACATTTTTATCCACATTTGACCATTTTTGAATTATGTTGATTTTTACTTCAATCCTTTCTCCAACTTAATCCATTGATGTTCTGAAGCTACCAGGAGATTGTTTGACATCATTTTGAAGAATATATAGTTTTTTTTTTATTTTTGTCAGAAATTCAACATTTTTTGCCTACCCGGTCTGGCTAAAAAAATCCAGATTTGACCATTTTTGTTTTATGTTGATTTTTACTTCAATTCTTTCTCCAACTTAATCCATTGATGTTCTGAAGCTACCAGGAGATTGTTTGAGATCATTTTGAAGAATATATAGTGTTTTTTTTATTTTTGTCAGAAATTCAAAATTTTTTGCCTACCCGGTCTGGCTAAAAAAAATCCAGATTTGACCATTTTTGAATTATGTTGATTTTTACTTCAATTCTTTCTCCAACTTAATCCATTGATGTTCTGAAGCTACCAGGAGATTGTTTGACATCATTTTGAAGCATATTGAGTGTTTTTTTTATTTTTGTCAGAAATTCAACATTTTTTGCCTACCCGGTCTGCCTAAAAAAATCCAGATTTGACCATTTTTGTTTTATGTTGATTTTTACTTCAATTCTTTCTCCAACTTAATCCATTGATGTTCTGAAGCTACCAGGAGATTGTTTGACATCATTTTGAAGAATATATAGTGTTTTTTTTATTTTTGTCAGAAATTCAACATTTTTTGCCTACCCGGTCTGGCTAAAAAAATCCAGATTTGACCATTTTTGTTTTATGTTGATTTTTACTTCAATTCTTTCTCCAACTTAATCCATTGATGTTCTGAAGCTACCAGGAGATTGTTTGAGATCATTTTGAAGAATATATAGTGTTTTTTTTATTTTTGTCAGAAATTCAACATTTTTTGCCTACCCGGTCTGGCTAAAAAAAATCCAGATTTGACCATTTTTGAATTATGTTGATTTTTACTTCAATTCTTTCTCCAACTTAATCCATTGATGTTCTGAAGCTACCAGGAGATTGTTTGAGATCATTTTGAAGCATATTGAGTTGATTTTTGCTTTTGTCAGAAATCCAACATTTTTATCCACATTTGACCATTTTTGAATTATGTTGATTTTTACTTCAATCCTTTCTCCAACTTAATCCATTGATGTTCTGAAGCTACCAGGAGATTGTTTGACATCATTTTGAAGAATATATAGTTTTTTTTTTATTTTTGTCAGAAATTCAACATTTTTTGCCTACCCGGTCTGGCTAAAAAAATCCAGATTTGACCATTTTTGAATTATGTTGATTTTTACTTAAATTCTTTCTCCAACTTAATCCATTGATGTTCTGAAGCTACCAGGAGATTGTTTGAGATCATTTTGAAGCATATTGAGTGGTTTTTTAATTTTTGTCAGAAATTCAACATTTTTTGCCTACCCGGCCTGGCTAAAAAAATCCAGATTTGACCATTTTTGAATTATGTTGATTTTTACTTCAATCCTTTCTCCAACTTAATCCATTGATGTTCTGAAGCTACCAGGAGATTGTTTGAGATCATTTTGAAGAATATATAGTGGTTTTTTTATTTTTGCCAGAAATTCAACATTTTTTGCCTACCCGGTCTGGCTAAAAAAAAATCCAGATTTGACCATTTTTGAATTATGTTGATTTTTACTTCAATTCTTTCTCCAACTTAATCCATTGATGTTCTGAAGCTACCAGGAGATTGTTTGAGATCATTTTGAAGCATATTGAGTGGTTTTTTTATTTTTGTCAGAAATTCAACATTTTTTGCCTACCCGGTCTGGCTAAAAAAATCCAGATTTGACCATTTTTGTTTTATGTTGATTTTTACTTCAATTCTTTCTCCAACTTAATCCATTGATGTTCTGAAGCTACCAGGAGATTGTTTGAGATCATTTTGAAGAATATATAGTGTTTTTTTTATTTTTGTCAGAAATTCAAAATTTTTTGCCTACCCGGTCTGGCTAAAAAAAATCCAGATTTGACCATTTTTGAATTATGTTGATTTTTACTTCAATTCTTTCTCCAACTTAATCCATTGATGTTCTGAAGCTACCAGGAGATTGTTTGACATCATTTTGAAGCATATTGAGTGTTTTTTTTATTTTTGTCAGAAATTCAACATTTTTTGCCTACCCGGTCTGCCTAAAAAAATCCAGATTTGACCATTTTTGTTTTATGTTGATTTTTACTTCAATTCTTTCTCCAACTTAATCCATTGATGTTCTGAAGCTACCAGGAGATTGTTTGACATCATTTTGAAGAATATATAGTGTTTTTTTTATTTTTGTCAGAAATTCAACATTTTTTGCCTACCCGGTCTGGCTAAAAAAATCCAGATTTGACCATTTTTGTTTTATGTTGATTTTTACTTCAATTCTTTCTCCAACTTAATCCATTGATGTTCTGAAGCTACCAGGAGATTGTTTGAGATCATTTTGAAGAATATATAGTGTTTTTTTTATTTTTGTCAGAAATTCAACATTTTTTGCCTACCCGGTCTGGCTAAAAAAAATCCAGATTTGACCATTTTTGAATTATGTTGATTTTTACTTCAATTCTTTCTCCAACTTAATCCATTGATGTTCTGAAGCTACCAGGAGATTGTTTGAGATCATTTTGAAGCATATTGAGTTGATTTTTGCTTTTGTCAGAAATCCAACATTTTTATCCACATTTGACCATTTTTGAATTATGTTGATTTTTACTTCAATCCTTTCTCCAACTTAATCCATTGATGTTCTGAAGCTACCAGGAGATTGTTTGACATCATTTTGAAGAATATATAGTTTTTTTTTTATTTTTGTCAGAAATTCAACATTTTTTGCCTACCCGGTCTGGCTAAAAAAATCCAGATTTGACCATTTTTGAATTATGTTGATTTTTACTTAAATTCTTTCTCCAACTTAATCCATTGATGTTCTGAAGCTACCAGGAGATTGTTTGAGATCATTTTGAAGCATATTGAGTGGTTTTTTAATTTTTGTCAGAAATTCAACATTTTTTGCCTACCCGGCCTGGCTAAAAAAATCCAGATTTGACCATTTTTGAATTATGTTGATTTTTACTTCAATCCTTTCTCCAACTTAATCCATTGATGTTCTGAAGCTACCAGGAGATTGTTTGAGATCATTTTGAAGAATATATAGTGGTTTTTTTATTTTTGCCAGAAATTCAACATTTTTTGCCTACCCGGTCTGGCTAAAAAAAAATCCAGATTTGACCATTTTTGAATTATGTTGATTTTTACTTCAATTCTTTCTCCAACTTAATCCATTGATGTTCTGAAGCTACCAGGAGATTGTTTGAGATCATTTTGAAGCATATTGAGTGGTTTTTTTATTTTTGTCAGAAATTCAACATTTTTTGCCTACCCGGTCTGGCTAAAAAAATCCAGATTTGACCATTTTTGTTTTATGTTGATTTTTACTTCAATTCTTTCTCCAACTTAATCCATTGATGTTCTGAAGCTACCAGGAGATTGTTTGAGATCATTTTGAAGAATATATAGTGTTTTTTTTATTTTTGTCAGAAATTCAACATTTTTTGCCTACCCGGTCTGGCTAAAAAAAATCCAGATTTGACCATTTTTGTTTTATGTTGATTTTTACTTGAATTCTTTCTCCAACTTAATCCATTGATGTTCTGAAGCTACCAGGAGATTGTTTGAGATCATTTTGAAGCATATTGAGTTGATTTTTGCTTTTGTCAGAAATCCAACATTTTTATCCACATTTGACCATTTTTGAATTATGTTGATTTTTACTTCAATCCTTTCTCCAACTTAATCCATTGATGTTCTGAAGCTACCAGGAGATTGTTTGACATCATTTTGAAGAATATATAGTTTTTTTTTTATTTTTGTCAGAAATTCAACATTTTTTGCCTACCCGGTCTGGCTAAAAAAATCCAGATTTGACCATTTTTGTTTTATGTTGATTTTTACTTCAATTCTTTCTCCAACTTAATCCATTGATGTTCTGAAGCTACCAGGAGATTGTTTGAGATCATTTTGAAGAATATATAGTGTTTTTTTTATTTTTGTCAGAAATTCAACATTTTTTGCCTACCCGGTCTGGCTAAAAAAAATCCAGATTTGACCATTTTTGTTTTATGTTGATTTTTACTTGAATTCTTTCTCCAACTTAATCCATTGATGTTCTGAAGCTACCAGGAGATTGTTTGAGATCATTTTGAAGCATATTGAGTTGATTTTTGCTTTTGTCAGAAATCCAACATTTTTATCCACATTTGACCATTTTTGAATTATGTTGATTTTTACTTCAATCCTTTCTCCAACTTAATCCATTGATGTTCTGAAGCTACCAGGAGATTGTTTGACATCATTTTGAAGAATATATAGTTTTTTTTTTATTTTTGTCAGAAATTCAACATTTTTTGCCTACCCGGTCTGGCTAAAAAAATCCAGATTTGACCATTTTTGAATTATGTTGATTTTTACTTAAATTCTTTCTCCAACTTAATCCATTGATGTTCTGAAGCTACCAGGAGATTGTTTGAGATCATTTTGAAGCATATTGAGTGGTTTTTTAATTTTTGTCAGAAATTCAACATTTTTTGCCTACCCGGCCTGGCTAAAAAAATCCAGATTTGACCATTTTTGAATTATGTTGATTTTTACTTCAATCCTTTCTCCAACTTAATCCATTGATGTTCTGAAGCTACCAGGAGATTGTTTGACATCATTTTGAAGCATATTGAGTTGATTTTTGCTTTTGTCAGAAATCCAACATTTTTATCCACATTTGACCATTTTTGAATTATGTTGATTTTTACTTCAATCCTTTCTCCAACTTAATCCATTGATGTTCTGAAGCTACCAGGAGATTGTTTGACATCATTTTGAAGAATATATAGTTTTTTTTTTATTTTTGTCAGAAATTCAACATTTTTTGCCTACCCGGTCTGGCTAAAAAAATCCAGATTTGACCATTTTTGAATTATGTTGATTTTTACTTAAATTCTTTCTCCAACTTAATCCATTGATGTTCTGAAGCTACCAGGAGATTGTTTGAGATCATTTTGAAGCATATTGAGTGGTTTTTTAATTTTTGTCAGAAATTCAACATTTTTTGCCTACCCGGCCTGGCTAAAAAAATCCAGATTTGACCATTTTTGAATTATGTTGATTTTTACTTCAATCCTTTCTCCAACTTAATCCATTGATGTTCTGAAGCTACCAGGAGATTGTTTGAGATCATTTTGAAGCATATTGAGTTGATTTTTGCTTTTGTCAGAAATCCAACATTTTTATCCACATTTGACCATTTTTGAATTATGTTGATTTTTACTTCAATCCTTTCTCCAACTTAATCCATTGATGTTCTGAAGCTACCAGGAGATTGTTTGAGATCATTTTGAAGCATATTGAGTTGATTTTTGCTTTTGTCAGAAATCCAACATTTTTATCCACATTTGACCATTTTTGAATTATGTTGATTTTTACTTCAATCCTTTCTCCAACTTAATCCATTGATGTTCTGAAGCTACCAGGAGATTGTTTGACATCATTTTGAAGCATATTGAGTGGTTTTTTTATTTTTGTCAGAAATTCAACATTTTTTGCCTACCCGGTCTGGCTAAAAAAATCCAGATTTCACCATTTTTGTTTTATGTTGATTTTTACTTCAATTCTTTCTCCAACTTAATCCATTGATGTTCTGAAGCTACCAGGAGATTGTTTGAGATCATTTTGAAGCATATTGAGTGGTTTTTTTATTTTTGTCAGAAATTCAACATTTTTTGCCTACCCGGTCTGGCTAAAAAAATCCAGATTTGACCATTTTTGTTTTATGTTGATTTTTACTTCAATTCTTTCTCCAACTTAATCCATTGATGTTCTGAAGCTACCAGGAGATTGTTTGAGATCATTTTGAAGAATATATAGTGTTTTTTTTATTTTTGTCAGAAATTCAAAATTTTTTGCCTACCCGGTCTGGCTAAAAAAAATCCAGATTTGACCATTTTTGAATTATGTTGATTTTTACTTCAATTCTTTCTCCAACTTAATCCATTGATGTTCTGAAGCTACCAGGAGATTGTTTGACATCATTTTGAAGCATATTGAGTGGTTTTTTTATTTTTGTCAGAAATTCAACATTTTTTGCCTACCCGGTCTGGCTAAAAAAATCCAGATTTGACCATTTTTGAATTATGTTGATTTTTACTTAAATTCTTTCTCCAACTTAATCCATTGATGTTCTGAAGCTACCAGGAGATTGTTTGAGATCATTTTGAAGCATATTGAGTGGTTTTTTAATTTTTGTCAGAAATTCAACATTTTTTGCCTACCCGGCCTGGCTAAAAAAATCCAGATTTGACCATTTTTGAATTATGTTGATTTTTACTTCAATCCTTTCTCCAACTTAATCCATTGATGTTCTGAAGCTACCAGGAGATTGTTTGAGATCATTTTGAAGCATATTGAGTTGATTTTTGCTTTTGTCAGAAATCCAACATTTTTATCCACATTTGACCATTTTTGAATTATGTTGATTTTTACTTCAATCCTTTCTCCAACTTAATCCATTGATGTTCTGAAGCTACCAGGAGATTGTTTGACATCATTTTGAAGAATATATAGTTTTTTTTTTATTTTTGTCAGAAATTAAAATTTTTTGCCTACCCGGTCTGGCTAAAAAAATCCAGATTTGACCATTTTTGAATTATGTTGATTTTTACTTAAATTCTTTCTCCAACTTAATCCATTGATGTTCTGAAGCTACCAGGAGATTGTTTGAGATCATTTTGAAGCATATTGAGTGGTTTTTTAATTTTTGTCAGAAATTCAACATTTTTTGCCTACCCGGCCTGGCTAAAAAAATCCAGATTTGACCATTTTTGAATTATGTTGATTTTTACTTCAATCCTTTCTCCAACTTAATCCATTGATGTTCTGAAGCTACCAGGAGATTGTTTGACATCATTTTGAAGCATATTGAGTTGATTTTTGCT
This sequence comes from Actinernus sp. WN-2022, assembly GCA_030867875.1. Lineage (NCBI taxonomy): Eukaryota > Metazoa > Cnidaria > Anthozoa > Actiniaria > Actinernidae > Actinernus > Actinernus sp. WN-2022. The sequence goes on from JAOWCC010001313.1 coordinate 34,205, forward strand.
TTTGTCAGAAATCCAACATTTTTATCCACATTTGACCATTTTTGAATTATGTTGATTTTTACTTCAATCCTTTCTCCAACTTAATCCATTGATGTTCTGAAGCTACCAGGAGATTGTTTGACATCATTTTGAAGAATATATAGTTTTTTTTTTATTTTTGTCAGAAATTCAACATTTTTTGCCTACCCGGTCTGGCTAAAAAAATCCAGATTTGACCATTTTTGAATTATGTTGATTTTTACTTAAATTCTTTCTCCAACTTAATCCATTGATGTTCTGAAGCTACCAGGAGATTGTTTGAGATCATTTTGAAGCATATTGAGTGGTTTTTTAATTTTTGTCAGAAATTCAACATTTTTTGCCTACCCGGCCTGGCTAAAAAAATCCAGATTTGACCATTTTTGAATTATGTTGATTTTTACTTCAATCCTTTCTCCAACTTAATCCATTGATGTTCTGAAGCTACCAGGAGATTGTTTGAGATCATTTTGAAGCATATTGAGTTGATTTTTGCTTTTGTCAGAAATCCAACATTTTTATCCACATTTGACCATTTTTGAATTATGTTGATTTTTACTTCAATCCTTTCTCCAACTTAATCCATTGATGTTCTGAAGCTACCAGGAGATTGTTTGACATCATTTTGAAGAATATATAGTTTTTTTTTTATTTTTGTCAGAAATTCAACATTTTTTGCCTACCCGGTCTGGCTAAAAAAATCCAGATTTGACCATTTTTGAATTATGTTGATTTTTACTTCAATTCTTTCTCCAACTTAATCCATTGATGTTCTGAAGCTACCAGGAGATTGTTTGAGATCATTTTGAAGCATATTGAGTGGTTTTTTAATTTTTGTCAGAAATTCAACATTTTTTGCCTACCCGGCCTGGCTAAAAAAATCCAGATTTGACCATTTTTGAATTATGTTGATTTTTACTTCAATCCTTTCTCCAACTTAATCCATTGATGTTCTGAAGCTACCAGGAGATTGTTTGAGATCATTTTGAAGAATATATAGTGGTTTTTTTATTTTTGCCAGAAATTCAACATTTTTTGCCTACCCGGTCTGGCTAAAAAAAAATCCAGATTTGACCATTTTTGAATTATGTTGATTTTTACTTCAATTCTTTCTCCAACTTAATCCATTGATGTTCTGAAGCTACCAGGAGATTGTTTGAGATCATTTTGAAGCATATTGAGTGGTTTTTTTATTTTTGTCAGAAATTCAACATTTTTTGCCTACCCGGTCTGGCTAAAAAAATCCAGATTTGACCATTTTTGTTTTATGTTGATTTTTACTTCAATTCTTTCTCCAACTTAATCCATTGATGTTCTGAAGCTACCAGGAGATTGTTTGAGATCATTTTGAAGAATATATAGTGTTTTTTTTATTTTTGTCAGAAATTCAACATTTTTTGCCTACCCGGTCTGGCTAAAAAAAATCCAGATTTGACCATTTTTGTTTTATGTTGATTTTTACTTGAATTCTTTCTCCAACTTAATCCATTGATGTTCTGAAGCTACCAGGAGATTGTTTGAGATCATTTTGAAGCATATTGAGTTGATTTTTGCTTTTGTCAGAAATCCAACATTTTTATCCACATTTGACCATTTTTGAATTATGTTGATTTTTACTTCAATCCTTTCTCCAACTTAATCCATTGATGTTCTGAAGCTACCAGGAGATTGTTTGACATCATTTTGAAGAATATATAGGTTTTTTTTTATTTTTGTCAGAAATTCAACATTTTTTGCCTACCCGGTCTGGCTAAAAAAATCCAGATTTGACCATTTTTGTTTTATGTTGATTTTTACTTCAATTCTTTCTCCAACTTAATCCATTGATGTTCTGAAGCTACCAGGAGATTGTTTGAGATCATTTTGAAGAATATATAGTGTTTTTTTTATTTTTGTCAGAAATTCAACATTTTTTGCCTACCCGGTCTGGCTAAAAAAAATCCAGATTTGACCATTTTTGTTTTATGTTGATTTTTACTTGAATTCTTTCTCCAACTTAATCCATTGATGTTCTGAAGCTACCAGGAGATTGTTTGAGATCATTTTGAAGCATATTGAGTTGATTTTTGCTTTTGTCAGAAATCCAACATTTTTATCCACATTTGACCATTTTTGAATTATGTTGATTTTTACTTCAATCCTTTCTCCAACTTAATCCATTGATGTTCTGAAGCTACCAGGAGATTGTTTGACATCATTTTGAAGCATATTGAGTGGTTTTTTAATTTTTGTCAGAAATTCAACATTTTTTGCCTACCCGGCCTGGCTAAAAAAATCCAGATTTGACCATTTTTGAATTATGTTGATTTTTACTTCAATCCTTTCTCCAACTTAATCCATTGATGTTCTGAAGCTACCAGGAGATTGTTTGAGATCATTTTGAAGCATATTGAGTTGATTTTTGCTTTTGTCAGAAATCCAACATTTTTATCCACATTTGACCATTTTTGAATTATGTTGATTTTTACTTCAATCCTTTCTCCAACTTAATCCATTGATGTTCTGAAGCTACCAGGAGATTGTTTGACATCATTTTGAAGAATATATAGTTTTTTTTTTATTTTTGTCAGAAATTCAACATTTTTTGCCTACCCGGTCTGGCTAAAAAAATCCAGATTTGACCATTTTTGAATTATGTTGATTTTTACTTAAATTCTTTCTCCAACTTAATCCATTGATGTTCTGAAGCTACCAGGAGATTGTTTGAGATCATTTTGAAGCATATTGAGTGGTTTTTTTATTTTTGTCAGAAATTCAACATTTTTTGCCTACCCGGTCTGGCTAAAAAAATCCAGATTTCACCATTTTTGTTTTATGTTGATTTTTACTTCAATTCTTTCTCCAACTTAATCCATTGATGTTCTGAAGCTACCAGGAGATTGTTTGAGATCATTTTGAAGCATATTGAGTGGTTTTTTTATTTTTGTCAGAAATTCAACATTTTTTGCCTACCCGGTCTGGCTAAAAAAATCCAGATTTGACCATTTTTGTTTTATGTTGATTTTTACTTCAATTCTTTCTCCAACTTAATCCATTGATGTTCTGAAGCTACCAGGAGATTGTTTGAGATCATTTTGAAGAATATATAGTGTTTTTTTTATTTTTGTCAGAAATTCAAAATTTTTTGCCTACCCGGTCTGGCTAAAAAAAATCCAGATTTGACCATTTTTGAATTATGTTGATTTTTACTTCAATTCTTTCTCCAACTTAATCCATTGATGTTCTGAAGCTACCAGGAGATTGTTTGACATCATTTTGAAGCATATTGAGTGTTTTTTTTATTTTTGTCAGAAATTCAACATTTTTTGCCTACCCGGTCTGCCTAAAAAAATCCAGATTTGACCATTTTTGTTTTATGTTGATTTTTACTTCAATTCTTTCTCCAACTTAATCCATTGATGTTCTGAAGCTACCAGGAGATTGTTTGACATCATTTTGAAGAATATATAGTGTTTTTTTTATTTTTGTCAGAAATTCAACATTTTTTGCCTACCCGGTCTGGCTAAAAAAATCCAGATTTGACCATTTTTGTTTTATGTTGATTTTTACTTCAATTCTTTCTCCAACTTAATCCATTGATGTTCTGAAGCTACCAGGAGATTGTTTGAGATCATTTTGAAGAATATATAGTGTTTTTTTTATTTTTGTCAGAAATTCAACATTTTTTGCCTACCCGGTCTGGCTAAAAAAATTCCAGATTTGACCATTTTTGAATTATGTTGATTTTTACTTCAATTCTTTCTCCAACTTAATCCATTGATGTTCTGAAGCTACCAGGAGATTGTTTGAGATCATTTTGAAGCATATTGAGTTGATTTTTGCTTTTGTCAGAAATCCAACATTTTTATCCACATTTGACCATTTTTGAATTATGTTGATTTTTACTTCAATCCTTTCTCCAACTTAATCCATTGATGTTCTGAAGCTACCAGGAGATTGTTTGACATCATTTTGAAGAATATATAGTTTTTTTTTTATTTTTGTCAGAAATTCAACATTTTTTGCCTACCCGGTCTGGCTAAAAAAATCCAGATTTGACCATTTTTGAATTATGTTGATTTTTACTTAAATTCTTTCTCCAACTTAATCCATTGATGTTCTGAAGCTACCAGGAGATTGTTTGAGATCATTTTGAAGCATATTGAGTGGTTTTTTAATTTTTGTCAGAAATTCAACATTTTTTGCCTACCCGGCCTGGCTAAAAAAATCCAGATTTGACCATTTTTGAATTATGTTGATTTTTACTTCAATCCTTTCTCCAACTTAATCCATTGATGTTCTGAAGCTACCAGGAGATTGTTTGAGATCATTTTGAAGAATATATAGTGGTTTTTTTATTTTTGCCAGAAATTCAACATTTTTTGCCTACCCGGTCTGGCTAAAAAAAAATCCAGATTTGACCATTTTTGAATTATGTTGATTTTTACTTCAATTCTTTCTCCAACTTAATCCATTGATGTTCTGAAGCTACCAGGAGATTGTTTGAGATCATTTTGAAGCATATTGAGTGGTTTTTTTATTTTTGTCAGAAATTCAACATTTTTTGCCTACCCGGTCTGGCTAAAAAAATCCAGATTTGACCATTTTTGTTTTATGTTGATTTTTACTTCAATTCTTTCTCCAACTTAATCCATTGATGTTCTGAAGCTACCAGGAGATTGTTTGAGATCATTTTGAAGAATATATAGTGTTTTTTTTATTTTTGTCAGAAATTCAACATTTTTTGCCTACCCGGTCTGGCTAAAAAAAATCCAGATTTGACCATTTTTGTTTTATGTTGATTTTTACTTGAATTCTTTCTCCAACTTAATCCATTGATGTTCTGAAGCTACCAGGAGATTGTTTGAGATCATTTTGAAGCATATTGAGTTGATTTTTGCTTTTGTCAGAAATCCAACATTTTTATCCACATTTGACCATTTTTGAATTATGTTGATTTTTACTTCAATCCTTTCTCCAACTTAATCCATTGATGTTCTGAAGCTACCAGGAGATTGTTTGACATCATTTTGAAGAATATATAGTTTTTTTTTTATTTTTGTCAGAAATTCAACATTTTTTGCCTACCCGGTCTGGCTAAAAAAATCCAGATTTGACCATTTTTGTTTTATGTTGATTTTTACTTCAATTCTTTCTCCAACTTAATCCATTGATGTTCTGAAGCTACCAGGAGATTGTTTGAGATCATTTTGAAGAATATATAGTGTTTTTTTTATTTTTGTCAGAAATTCAACATTTTTTGCCTACCCGGTCTGGCTAAAAAAAATCCAGATTTGACCATTTTTGTTTTATGTTGATTTTTACTTGAATTCTTTCTCCAACTTAATCCATTGATGTTCTGAAGCTACCAGGAGATTGTTTGAGATCATTTTGAAGCATATTGAGTTGATTTTTGCTTTTGTCAGAAATCCAACATTTTTATCCACATTTGACCATTTTTGAATTATGTTGATTTTTACTTCAATCCTTTCTCCAACTTAATCCATTGATGTTCTGAAGCTACCAGGAGATTGTTTGACATCATTTTGAAGAATATATAGTTTTTTTTTTATTTTTGTCAGAAATTCAACATTTTTTGCCTACCCGGTCTGGCTAAAAAAATCCAGATTTGACCATTTTTGAATTATGTTGATTTTTACTTAAATTCTTTCTCCAACTTAATCCATTGATGTTCTGAAGCTACCAGGAGATTGTTTGAGATCATTTTGAAGCATATTGAGTGGTTTTTTAATTTTTGTCAGAAATTCAACATTTTTTGCCTACCCGGCCTGGCTAAAAAAATCCAGATTTGACCATTTTTGAATTATGTTGATTTTTACTTCAATCCTTTCTCCAACTTAATCCATTGATGTTCTGAAGCTACCAGGAGATTGTTTGACATCATTTTGAAGCATATTGAGTTGATTTTTGCTTTTGTCAGAAATCCAACATTTTTATCCACATTTGACCATTTTTGAATTATGTTGATTTTTACTTCAATCCTTTCTCCAACTTAATCCATTGATGTTCTGAAGCTACCAGGAGATTGTTTGACATCATTTTGAAGAATATATAGTTTTTTTTTTATTTTTGTCAGAAATTCAACATTTTTTGCCTACCCGGTCTGGCTAAAAAAATCCAGATTTGACCATTTTTGAATTATGTTGATTTTTACTTAAATTCTTTCTCCAACTTAATCCATTGATGTTCTGAAGCTACCAGGAGATTGTTTGAGATCATTTTGAAGCATATTGAGTGGTTTTTTAATTTTTGTCAGAAATTCAACATTTTTTGCCTACCCGGCCTGGCTAAAAAAATCCAGATTTGACCATTTTTGAATTATGTTGATTTTTACTTCAATCCTTTCTCCAACTTAATCCATTGATGTTCTGAAGCTACCAGGAGATTGTTTGAGATCATTTTGAAGCATATTGAGTTGATTTTTGCTTTTGTCAGAAATCCAACATTTTTATCCACATTTGACCATTTTTGAATTATGTTGATTTTTACTTCAATCCTTTCTCCAACTTAATCCATTGATGTTCTGAAGCTACCAGGAGATTGTTTGACATCATTTTGAAGAATATATAGTTTTTTTTTTATTTTTGTCAGAAATTCAACATTTTTTGCCTACCCGGTCTGGCTAAAAAAATCCAGATTTGACCATTTTTGAATTATGTTGATTTTTACTTAAATTCTTTCTCCAACTTAATCCATTGATGTTCTGAAGCTACCAGGAGATTGTTTGAGATCATTTTGAAGCATATTGAGTGGTTTTTTTATTTTTGTCAGAAATTCAACATTTTTTGCCTACCCGGTCTGGCTAAAAAAATCCAGATTTCACCATTTTTGTTTTATGTTGATTTTTACTTCAATTCTTTCTCCAACTTAATCCATTGATGTTCTGAAGCTACCAGGAGATTGTTTGAGATCATTTTGAAGCATATTGAGTGGTTTTTTTATTTTTGTCAGAAATTCAACATTTTTTGCCTACCCGGTCTGGCTAAAAAAATCCAGATTTGACCATTTTTGTTTTATGTTGATTTTTACTTCAATTCTTTCTCCAACTTAATCCATTGATGTTCTGAAGCTACCAGGAGATTGTTTGAGATCATTTTGAAGAATATATAGTGTTTTTTTTATTTTTGTCAGAAATTCAAAATTTTTTGCCTACCCGGTCTGGCTAAAAAAAATCCAGATTTGACCATTTTTGAATTATGTTGATTTTTACTTCAATTCTTTCTCCAACTTAATCCATTGATGTTCTGAAGCTACCAGGAGATTGTTTGACATCATTTTGAAGCATATTGAGTGGTTTTTTTATTTTTGTCAGAAATTCAACATTTTTTGCCTACCCGGTCTGCCTAAAAAAATCCAGATTTGACCATTTTTGTTTTATGTTGATTTTTACTTCAATTCTTTCTCCAACTTAATCCATTGATGTTCTGAAGCTACCAGGAGATTGTTTGACATCATTTTGAAGAATATATAGTGTTTTTTTTATTTTTGTCAGAAATTCAACATTTTTTGCCTACCCGGTCTGGCTAAAAAAATCCAGATTTGACCATTTTTGTTTTATGTTGATTTTTACTTCAATTCTTTCTCCAACTTAATCCATTGATGTTCTGAAGCTACCAGGAGATTGTTTGAGATCATTTTGAAGCATATTGAGTGGTTTTTTTATTTTTGTCAGAAATTCAACATTTTTTGCCTACCCGGTCTGCCTAAAAAAATCCAGATTTGACCATTTTTGTTTTATGTTGATTTTTACTTCAATTCTTTCTCCAACTTAATCCATTGATGTTCTGAAGCTACCAGGAGATTGTTTGACATCATTTTGAAGAATATATAGTGTTTTTTTTATTTTTGTCAGAAATTCAACATTTTTTGCCTACCCGGTCTGGCTAAAAAAATCCAGATTTGACCATTTTTGTTTTATGTTGATTTTTACTTCAATTCTTTCTCCAACTTAATCCATTGATGTTCTGAAGCTACCAGGAGATTGTTTGAGATCATTTTGAAGCATATTGAGTGGTTTTTTTATTTTTGTCAGAAATTCAACATTTTTTGCCTACCCGGTCTGCCTAAAAAAATCCAGATTTGACCATTTTTGTTTTATGTTGATTTTTACTTCAATTCTTTCTCCAACTTAATCCATTGATGTTCTGAAGCTACCAGGAGATTGTTTGACATCATTTTGAAGAATATAGTGTTTTTTTTATTTTTGTCAGAAATTCAACATTTTTTGCCTACCCGGTCTGGCTAAAAAAAATCCAGATTTGACCATTTTTGAATTATGTTGATTTTTACTTCAATTCTTTCTCCAACTTAATCCATTGATGTTCTGAAGCTACCAGGAGATTGTTTGAGATCATTTTGAAGCATATTGAGTGGTTTTTTTATTTTTGTCAGAAATTCAACATTTTTTGCCTACCCGGTCTGCCTAAAAAAATCCAGATTTGACCATTTTTGTTTTATGTTGATTTTTACTTCAATTCTTTCTCCAACTTAATCCATTGATGTTCTGAAGCTACCAGGAGATTGTTTGAGATCATTTTGAAGAATATAGTGTTTTTTTTATTTTTGTCAGAAATTCAAAATTTTTTGCCTACCCGGTCTGGCTAAAAAAATCCAGATTTGACCATTTTTGAATTATGTTGATTTTTACTTCAATTCTTTCTCCAACTTAATCCATTGATGTTCTGAAGCTACCAGGAGATTGTTTGAGATCATTTTGAAGAATATAGTGTTTTTTTTATTTTTGTCAGAAATTCAACATTTTTTGCCTACCCGGTCTGGCTAAAAAAATCCAGATTTGACCATTTTTGTTTTATGTTGATTTTTACTTCAATTCTTTCTCCAACTTAATCCATTGATGTTCTGAAGCTACCAGGAGATTGTTTGAGATCATTTTGAAGCATATTGAGTGTTTTTTTTATTTTTGTCAGAAATTCAACATTTTTTGCCTACCCGGTCTGGCTAAAAAAATCCAGATTTGACCATTTTTGTTTTATGTTGATTTTTACTTCAATTCTTTCTCCAACTTAATCCATTGATGTTCTGAAGCTACCAGGAGATTGTTTGACATCATTTTGAAGAATATATAGTGTTTTTTTTATTTTTGTCAGAAATTCAACATTTTTTGCCTACCCGGTCTGGCTAAAAAAATCCAGATTTGACCATTTTTGAATTATGTTGATTTTTACTTCAATCCTTTCTCCAACTTAATCCATTGATGTTCTGAAGCTACCAGGAGATTGTTTGAGATCATTTTGAAGCATATTGAGTGTTTTTTTTATTTTTGTCAGAAATTCAACATTTTTTGCCTACCCGGTCTGGCTAAAAAAATCCAGATTTGACCATTTTTGAATTATGTTGATTTTTACTTCAATTCTTTCTCCAACTTAATCCATTGATGTTCTGAAGCTACCAGGAGATTGTTTGAGATCATTTTGAAGAATATAGTGTTTTTTTTATTTTTGTCAGAAATTCAACATTTTTTGCCTACCCGGTCTGGCTAAAAAAATCCAGATTTGACCATTTTTGTTTTATGTTGATTTTTACTTCAATTCTTTCTCCAACTTAATCCATTGATGTTCTGAAGCTACCAGGAGATTGTTTGACATCATTTTGAAGAATATATAGTGTTTTTTTTATTTTTGTCAGAAATTCAACATTTTTTGCCTACCCGGTCTGGCTAAAAAAATCCAGATTTGACCATTTTTGAATTATGTTGATTTTTACTTCAATTCTTTCTCCAACTTAATCCATTGATGTTCTGAAGCTACCAGGAGATTGTTTGAGATCATTTTGAAGAATATAGTGTTTTTTTTATTTTTGTCAGAAATTCAACATTTTTTGCCTACCCGGTCTGGCTAAAAAAATCCAGATTTGACCATTTTTGTTTTATGTTGATTTTTACTTCAATTCTTTCTCCAACTTAATCCATTGATGTTCTGAAGCTACCAGGAGATTGTTTGAGATCATTTTGAAGCATATTGAGTGTTTTTTTTATTTTTGTCAGAAATTCAACATTTTTTGCCTACCCGGTCTGGCTAAAAAAATCCAGATTTGACCATTTTTGTTTTATGTTGATTTTTACTTCAATTCTTTCTCCAACTTAATCCATTGATGTTCTGAAGCTACCAGGAGATTGTTTGACATCATTTTGAAGAATATATAGTGTTTTTTTTATTTTTGTCAGAAATTCAACATTTTTTGCCTACCCGGTCTGGCTAAAAAAATCCAGATTTGACCATTTTTGAATTATGTTGATTTTTACTTCAATCCTTTCTCCAACTTAATCCATTGATGTTCTGAAGCTACCAGGAGATTGTTTGAGATCATTTTGAAGCATATTGAGTGTTTTTTTTATTTTTGTCAGAAATTCAACATTTTTTGCCTACCCGGTCTGGCTAAAAAAATCCAGATTTGACCATTTTTGAATTATGTTGATTTTTACTTCAATTCTTTCTCCAACTTAATCCATTGATGTTCTGAAGCTACCAGGAGATTGTTTGAGATCATTTTGAAGAATATAGTGTTTTTTTTATTTTTGTCAGAAATTCAACATTTTTTGCCTACCCGGTCTGGCTAAAAAAATCCAGATTTGACCATTTTTGTTTTATGTTGATTTTTACTTCAATTCTTTCTCCAACTTAATCCATTGATGTTCTGAAGCTACCAGGAGATTGTTTGACATCATTTTGAAGAATATATAGTGTTTTTTTTATTTTTGTCAGAAATTCAACATTTTTTGCCTACCCGGTCTGGCTAAAAAAATCCAGATTTGACCATTTTTGAATTATGTTGATTTTTACTTCAATTCTTTCTCCAACTTAATCCATTGATGTTCTGAAGCTACCAGGAGATTGTTTGAGATCATTTTGAAGCATATTGAGTTGATTTTTGCTTTTGTCAGAAATCCAACATTTTTATCCACATTTGACCATTTTTGAATTATGTTGATTTTTACTTCAATTCTTTCTCCAACTTAATCCATTGATGTTCTGAAGCTACCAGGAGATTGTTTGACATCATTTTGAAGAATATATAGTGTTTTTTTTATTTTTGTCAGAAATTCAACATTTTTTGCCTACCCGGTCTGGCTAAAAAAATCCAGATTTGACCATTTTTGAATTATGTTGATTTTTACTTCAATTCTTTCTCCAACTTAATCCATTGATGTTCTGAAGCTACCAGGAGATTGTTTGAGATCATTTTGAAGCATATTGAGTGGTTTTTTTATTTTTGTCAGAAATTCAACATTTTTTGCCTACCCGGTCTGGCTAAATAAATCCAGATTTGACCATTTTTGAATTATGTTGATTTTTACTTCAATTCTTTCTCCAACTTAATCCATTGATGTTCTGAAGCTACCAGGAGATTGTTTGAGATCATTTTGAAGCATATTGAGTTGTTTTTTGCTTTTGTCAGAAATTCAACATTTTTTGCCTACCCGGTCTGGCTAAAAAAATCCAGATTTGACCATTTTTGTTTTATGTTGATTTTTACTTCAATTCTTTCTCCAACTTAATCCATTGATGTTCTGAAGCTACCAGGAGATTGTTTGACATCATTTTGAAGCATATTGAGTGTTTTTTTTATTTTTGTCAGAAATTCAACATTTTTTGCCTACCCGGTCTGGCTAAAAAAATCCAGATTTGACCATTTTTGTTTTATGTTGATTTTTACTTCAATTCTTTCTCCAACTTAATCCATTGATGTTCTGAAGCTACCAGGAGATTGTTTGAGATCATTTTGAAGCATATTGAGTGGTTTTTTTATTTTTGTCAGAAATTCAACATTTTTTGCCTACCCGGTCAGGCTAAAAAAATCCAGATTTGACCATTTTTGTTTTATGTTGATTTTTACTTCAATTCTTTCTCCAACTTAATCCATTGATGTTCTGAAGCTACCAGGAGATTGTTTGACATCATTTTGAAGCATATTGAGTTGATTTTTGCTTTTGTCAGAAATCCAACATTTTTATCCACATTTGACCATTTTTGAATTATGTTGATTTTTACTTCAATTCTTTCTCCAACTTAATCCATTGATGTTCTGAAGCTACCAGGAGATTGTTTGAGATCATTTTGAAGCATATTGAGTTGTTTTTTGCTTTTGTCAGAAATTCAACATTTTTTGCCTACCCGGTCTGGCTAAAAAAATCCAGATTTGACCATTTTTTGTTTTATGTTGATTTTTACTTCAATTCTTTCTCCAACTTAATCCATTGATGTTCTGAAGCTACCAGGAGATTGTTTGACATCATTTTCAAGAATATATAGTGTTTTTTTTATTTTTGTCAGAAATTCAACATTTTTTGCCTACCCGGTCTGGCTAAAAAAATCCAGATTTGACCATTTTTGAATTATGTTGATTTTTACTTCAATCCTTTCTCCAACTTAATCCATTGATGTTCTGAAGCTACCAGGAGATTGTTTGACATCATTTTGAAGCATATTGAGTGTTTTTTTTATTTTTGTCAGAAATTCAACATTTTTTGCCTACCCGGTCTGGCTAAAAAAATCCAGATTTGACCATTTTTGAATTATGTTGATTTTTACTTGAATTCTTTCTCCAACTTAATCCATTGATGTTCTGAAGCTACCAGGAGATTGTTTGACATCATTTAGAAGAATATATAGTGTTTTTTTTATTTTTGTCAGAAATCCAAGATTTTTTGCCTAACCGGTCTCTACTAATTATCATAATGGTCGGTACCTTAAAGTGCACCTAACGTTTATTTTATTATCATAAATATCGGTACTACATCAAGCTTTGAGTACTTCCGTGAAGAAAGTTTTGGTTTAAAGTGAATACTTTATGTTCTACGCTTGTATGAAATCGTGAAAATGTGACCTTTCCTGACCCACGACCGCGTAAGTAAAAGCCTGGGTCGATCCCTGGGTAGACGTCATATAATTATGTCGACTTTGCAATAATTTGAATAAATACTTAACATGTTGACTAAAATGACTTTTTTCTTAACTAACAACTCGCAAACAGTGTATATTCTCTATAAATCGATGTTGTTGTGATAGAAAGACGCCATGGAGAATAATGCATTAATGAGATGACGTCACCCAGGGATCGACCCAGGCTTTTGCTTACGCGGTCATGGGTCAGGAAAGGTCACATTTTCACGATTTCAAACAAACGTAGAACATAGAGTATTCTCTGTAAACCAAAACTTTCTTCACAGAAGTACTCAAAGCTTGATGTAGAATCGATATTTATGATAAAAAAATAAACGTTAGCTGCAGTTTAAATGCAGAATAAACTTCTAAACGATATCGATATCTCGACAGGATATGTACCTACTGGCCATGGAGTTCCTGGGACCGGACAACGTAACTCATCTAAACAAGATAGACACTGCTTCTGATGTGTGGAGACAGGAAGATATTCAGGTATGTGTTATGAAGGATACATAGACACTGGCTAAAAAATCCAGATTTGACCATTTTTGTTTTATGTTGATTTTTACTTCAATTCTTTCTCCAACTTAATCCATTGATGTTCTGAAGCTACCAGGAGATTGTTTGACATCATTTTCAAGAATATATAGTGTTTTTTTTATTTTTGTCAGAAATTCAACATTTTTTGCCTACCCGGTCTGGCTAAAAAAATCCAGATTTGACCATTTTTGAATTATGTTGATTTTTACTTCAATTCTTTCTCCAACTTAATCCATTGATGTTCTGAAGCTACCAGGAGATTGTTTGACATCATTTTGAAGAATATATAGTGTTTTTTTTATTTTTGTCAGAAATTCAACATTTTTTGCCTACCCGGTCTGGCTAAAAAAATCCAGATTTGACCATTTTTGAATTATGTTGATTTTTACTTGAATTCTTTCTCCAACTTAATCCATTGATGTTCTGAAGCTACCAGGAGATTGTTTGACATCATTTTGAAGAATATATAGTGTTTTTTTTTATTTTTGTCAGAAATCCAAGATTTTTTGCCTAACCGGTCTCTACTAATTATCATAATGGTCGGTACCTTAAAGTGCACCTAACGTTTATTTTGTTATCATAAATATCGGTACTACATCAAGCTTTGAGTACTTCCGTGAAGAAAGTTTTGGTTTAAAGTGAATACTTTATGTTCTACGCTTGTATGAAATCGTGAAAATGTGACCTTTCCTGACCCACGACCGCGTAAGTAAAAGCCTGGGTCGATCCCTGGGTAGACGTCATATAATTATGTCGACTTTGCAATAATTTGAATAAATACTTAACATGTTGACTAAAATGACTTTTTTCTTAACTAACAACTCGCAAACAGTGTATATTCTCTATAAATCGATGTTGTTGTGATAGAAAGACGCCATGGAGAATAATGCATTAATGAGATGACGTCACCCAGGGATCGACCCAGGCTTTTGCTTACGCGGTCATGGGTCAGGAAAGGTCACATTTTCACGATTTCAAACAAACGTAGAACATAGAGTATTCTCTGTAAACCAAAACTTTCTTCACAGAAGTACTCAAAGCTTGATGTAGAATCGATATTTATGATAAAAAAATAAACGTTAGCTGCAGTTTAAATGCAGAATAAACTTCTAAACGATATCGATATCTCGACAGGATATGTACCTACTGGCCATGGAGTTCCTGGGACCGGAGCAACGTAACTCATCTAAACAAGATAGACACTGCTTCTGATGTGTGGAGACAGGAAGATATTCAGGTATGTGTTATGAAGGATACATAGACACTGGCTAAAAAATCCAGATTTGACCATTTTTGTTTTATGTTGGATTTTTACTTCAATTCTTTCTCCAACTTAATCCATTGATGTTCTGAAGCTACCAGGAGATTGTTTGACATCATTTTCAAGAATATATAGTGTTTTTTTTATTTTTGTCAGAAATTCAACATTTTTTGCCTACCCGGTCTGGCTAAAAAAATCCAGATTTGACCATTTTTGAATTATGTTGATTTTTACTTCAATTCTTTCTCCAACTTAATCCATTGATGTTCTGAAGCTACCAGGAGATTGTTTGACATCATTTTGAAGAATATATAGTGTTTTTTTTATTTTTGTCAGAAATTCAACATTTTTTTGCCTACCCGGTCTGGCTAAAAAAATCCAGATTTGACCATTTTTGAATTATGTTGATTTTTACTTGAATTCTTTCTCCAACTTAATCCATTGATGTTCTGAAGCTACCAGGAGATTGTTTGACATCATTTTGAAGAATATATAGTGTTTTTTTTTATTTTTGTCAGAAATCCAAGATTTTTTGCCTAACCGGTCTCTACTAATTATCATAATGGTCGGTACCTTAAAGTGCACCTAACGTTTATTTTGTTATCATAAATATCGGTACTACATCAAGCTTTGAGTACTTCCGTGAAGAAAGTTTTGGTTTAAAGTGAATACTTTATGTTCTACGCTTGTATGAAATCGTGAAAATGTGACCTTTCCTGACCCACGAACCGCGTAAGTAAAAGCCTGGGTCGATCCCTGGGGTAGACGTCATATAATTATGTCGACTTTGCAATAATTTGAATAAATACTTAACATGTTGACTAAAATGACTTTTTTCTTAACTAACAACTCGCAAACAGTGTATATTCTCTATAAATCGATGTTGTTGTGATAGAAAGACGCCATGGAGAATAATGCATTAATGAGATGACGTCACCCAGGGATCGACCCAGGCTTTTGCTTACGCGGTCATGGGTCAGGAAAGGTCACATTTTCACGATTTCAAACAAACGTAGAACATAGAGTATTCTCTGTAAACCAAAACTTTCTTCACAGAAGTACTCAAAGCTTGATGTAGAATCGATATTTATGATAAAAAAATTAACGTTAGCTGCAGTTTAAATGCAGAATAAACTTCTAAACGATATCGATATCTCGACAGGATATGTACCTACTGGCCATGGAGTTCCTGGGACCGGACAACGTAACTCATCTAAACAAGATAGACACTGCTTCTGATGTGTGGAGACAGGAAGATATTCAGGTATGTGTTATGAAGGATACATAGACACTGGCTAAAAAAATCCAGATTTGACCATTTTTGAATTATGTTGATTTTTACTTCAATTCTTTCTCCAACTTAATCCATTGATGTTTCTGAAGCTACCAGGAGATTGTTTGACATCATTTTGAAGCATATTGAGTGGTTTTTTTATTTTTGTCAGAAATTCAACATTTTTTGCCTACCGGTCTGGCTAAAAAAATCCAGATTTGACCATTTTTGTTTTATGTTGATTTTTACTTTCAATTCTTTCTCCAACTTAATCCATTGATGTTCTGAAGCTACCAGGAGATTGTTTGACATCATTTTCAAGAATATATAGTGTTTTTTTTTATTTTTGTCAGAAATTCAACATTTTTTGCCTACCCGGTCTGGCTAAAAAAATCCAGATTTGACCATTTTTGTTTTATGTTGATTTTTACTTCAATTCTTTCTCCAACTTAATCCATTGATGTTCTGAAGCTACCAGGAGATTGTTTTGACATCATTTTGAAGCATATTGAGTGTTTTTTTTATTTTTGTCAGAAATTCAACATTTTTTGCCTACCCGGTCTGGCTAAAAAAATCCAGATTTGACCATTTTTGAATTATGTTGATTTTTACTTGAATTCTTTCTCCAACTTAATCCATTGATGTTCTGAAGCTACCAGGAGATTGTTTGACATCATTTTGAAGAATATATAGTGTTTTTTTTTTATTTTTGTCAGAAATCCAAGATTTTTTTGCCTAACCGGTCTCTACTAATTATCATAATGGTCGGTACCTTAAAGTGCACCTAACGTTTATTTTGTTATCATAAATATCGGTACTACATCAAGCTTTGAGTACTTCCGTGAAGAAAAGTTTTGGTTTAAAGTGAATACTTTATGTTCTACGCTTGTATGAAATCGTGAAAATGTGACCTTTCCTGACCCACGACCGCGTAAGTAAAAGCCTGGGTCGATCCCTGGGTAGACGTCATATAATTATGTCGACTTTGCAATAATTTGAATAAATACTTAACATGTTGACTAAAATGACTTTTTTTCTTAACTAACAACTCGCAAACAGTGTATATTCTCTATAAATCGATGTTGTTGTGATAGAAAGACGCCATGGAGAATAATGCATTAATGAGATGACGTCACCCAGGGATCGACCCAGGCTTTTGCTTACGCGGTCATGGTGTCAGGAAAGGTCACATTTTCACGATTTTCAAACAAACGTAGAACATAGAGTATTCTCTGTAAACCAAAACTTTCTTCACAGAAGTACTCAAAGCTTGATGTAGAATCGATATTTATGATAAAAAAATAAACGTTAGCTGCAGTTTAAATGCAGAATAAACTTCTAAACGATATCGATATCTCGACAGGATATGTACCCTACTGGCCATGGAGTTCCTGGGACCGGACAACGTAACTCATCTAAACAAGATAGACACTGCTTCTGATGTGTGGAGACAGAGAAGATATTCAGGTATGTGTTATGAAGGATACATAGACACTGGCTAAAAAATCCAGATTTGACCATTTTTGAATTATGTTGATTTTTAATTCAATTCTTTCTCCAACTTAATCCATTGATGTTCTGAAGCTACCAGGAGATTGTTTGACATCATTTTCAAGAATATATAGTGTTTTTTTTATTTTTGTCAGAAATTCAACATTTTTTGCCTACCCGGTCTGGCTAAAAAAATCCAGATTTGGACCATTTTTGTTTTATGTTGATTTTTACTTCAATTCTTTCTCCAACTTAATCCATTGATGTTCTGAAGCTACCAGGAGATTGTTTGACATCATTTTGAAGCATATTGAGTGGTTTTTTTTATTTTTGTCAGAAATTCAACATTTTTTGCCTACCCGGTCTGGCTAAAAAAATCCAGATTTGACCATTTTTGTTTTATGTTAATTTTTACTTCAATTCTTTCTCCAACTTAATCCCATTGATGTTCTGAAGCTACCAGGAGATTGTTTGAGATCATTTTGAAGGATATTGAGTGGTTTTTTTATTTTTGTCAGAAATTCAACATTTTTTGCCTACCAGGTCTGGCTAAAAAAATCCAGATTTGACCATTTTTGTTTTATGTTGATTTTTACTTCAATTATTTCTCCAACTTAATCCATTTTTGTTCTGAAGCTACCAGGAGATTGTTTGACATCATTTTCAAGAATATATAGTGTTTTTTTTATTTTTTGTCAGAAATTCAACATTTTTGCCTACCCGCGTGTGCTTAAAAAATCCAGATTTGACCATTTTTGTTTTATGTTGATTTTTACTTCAATTCTTTCTCCAACTTAATCCATTGATGTTCTGAAGGCTACCAGGAGATTGTTTGACATCATTTTCAAGAATATATAGTGTTTTTTTTATTTTTGTCAGAAATTCAACATTTTTTGCCTACCCGGTCTGGCTAAAAAAATCCAGATTTGACCATTTTTGTTTTATGTTGATTTTTACTTCAATTCTTTTCTCCAACTTAATCCATTGATGTTCTGAAGCTACCAGGAGATTGTTTGACATCATTTTGAAGCATATTGAGTGTTTTTTTTTATTTTTGTCAGAAATTCAACATTTTTTGCCTACCCGGTCTGGCTAAAAAAATCCAGATTTGACCATTTTTGAATTATGTTGATTTTTACTTGAATTCTTTCTCCAACTTAATCCATTGATGTTCTGAAGCTACCAGGAGATTGTTTGACATCATTTTGAAGAATATATAGTGTTTTTTTTATTTTTGTCAGAAATCCAAGATTTTTTGCCTAACCGGTCTCTACTAATTATCATAATGGTCGGTACCTTAAAGTGCACCTAACGTTTATTTTTGTTATCATAAATATCGGTACTACATCAAGCTTTGAGTACTTCCGTGAAGAAAGTTTTGGTTTAAAGTGAATACTTTATGTTCTACGCTTGTATGAAATCGTGAAAATGTGACCTTTCCTGACCCACGACCGCGTAAGTAAAAGCCTGGGTCGATCCCTGGGTAGACGTCATATAATTATGTCGACTTTGCAATAATTTGAATAAATACTTAACATGTTGACTAAAATGACTTTTTTCTTAACTAACAACTCGCAAACAGTGTATATTCTCTATAAATCGATGTTGTTGTGATAGAAAGACGCCATGGAGAATAATGCATTAATGAGATGACGTCACCCAGGGATCGACCCAGGCTTTTGCTTACGCGGTCATGGGTCAGGAAAGGTCACATTTTCACGATTTCAAACAAACGTAGAACATAGAGTATTCTCTGGTAACCAAAACTTTCTTCACAGAAGTACTCAAAGCTTGATGTAGAATCGATATTTA
>JAOWCC010001315.1:0-19458 GCA_030867875.1 Actinernus sp. WN-2022
GATGGGCCAAACCCTATAGTGGGAGATGGACACTTCTAGTTATGGACTTCTGGTAAGACCTAAATAAAAGAGAATTTCAGAAAGGACACCTGGAATGGGCTCATATGCATGAGCAGCAAGAAGATTTGAGCAGAAGAATCTTGCATGCAATTATCTGAAATAGCACAGTACAGTCCATAGAGCAGATTTCGTATGAGTGGCATAAACTACGGTACTGACTACGGCACGGTTACGGTACGACATGCCGTGACATTCAAATGGTTTCCCATTGATTTTTTCTTTCTGATCCAATCAAATTACAAAGTTACGGTACAGTAAGTTACAGTACGGTTACGGTAAGACTACGGACATGTCGTAGTTTCTCCCACTCATTCGAAACTAAATGGTTTTATTATATTACGGTTTTGTGGATACCTGTGGTTTTGTTCTTTCACAAATCAACCTGTTGCAGGTTGGCGCGCAACAGGTATTCTGTCAAACACGTGCGTCGCTAATTAGGCCACTCACGAGCCTGCATGAAGATCTCGTCAGTAGCTCAAAATTATGCCTGACTTCGATGGACATCAGGGAGTCAGTACACTAAAATCGCATCTTCCTTGGTGAGATCATGGCTTTTAACCCGAATACTGAAACAACGACCTTCTTTGTGCCGATAAGAACGAGATCGCAATATTTTGGGCGTTGTTTATTTTGTTATTTCCCATTTCATTGCATTGCACGTTCGGGACTTTTGGCAAGAAACAGGACTAGATTGAGTTGGAAATGACAGTTTGCTAATGACAAGCTCACTTCGGGTGAAGTTTTTCGCCTATGGTAAGGGCGGTGGTGTGTTGGAGGTCCATCGCGGATAGAATCCACCGGCCATCTCGGAGGCGTGGGAGAGTTTTGGTCTTTCTAGTTGCGCTTTGTGCAGGTATGTTAAAAAAACTCTGAATTTCTAACAAGACCTGAAACAACCATGGGGGGCTGATCAAAGTGAGGATCCGGCTAATCCTCAGATCGAATTGGAATTTAGCGTGTTAGCAGAGAAATTGGAAATGTTGTTCCGCTCCTCTTTTAGTAGGTGTATATAATTCGAATGATTTACCCACAACACATAGGAGCTTCAAGTAACTCACACATGCTTTCTGGTATCGAATTGGAATTTTGGTTAGTTTTTGTGGAGGAATGAAAACCGGAGAACTCGGAGAAAAACCCTCTAGAGAAATACCAACAAACTCCACTCACATGATGCCACATGGGGCACACAGGCCATGGACCCTTGGTAGTGTTTAGCTAATTATTTGTTGTATGTAATGTTAATACAAGCCTGTTGTGTCTGGAGTTTGTTGTTTACTTTATATTTTTATACTTTTTGATGTTTAAATAATTATACAACATTTCCAATATTTGAAGTGCCATTTCGTTAGTCATTCAGAACTTTTTTTTCCTATATTTATTATGCTATTCATACGAAGGATGAAAACTGATGCGTAAAAAATAATCAGAGGTCAATTATATGATTTAAGTGGTTCTGCAGCAGGAAAAAACACCTGTAAATAAACACAAGGCCTATTTTAAATGAAGATAAGATTGATGAGAGTTAATGAATTAAAGAGAGTTTGTTTCAAATCTCATTATTGGCCATAATCAGCTTAGTCAAACGAAAGGGAAAGTCAAGAAAAGTTGGAAATTTAACGGAAGGAAAACTATCGTCGACTTTCATAAAAAAATGATCCGCTTCACTTAATTCGACGAGAACGGGTTAGTGTTGACGAGTGTTGGCGGTCATAGGAGAAGAACCTTGGGAACTCTCTGATTAGCTTTCATCCTCGTCAGGTTATTTCAGATGATTGATCTTGATATTAGTCACTGTTTCTTTAATTTACGGCTTGTAGAAGAATGCTATAAATACCTGGGTTCCTATCAACCTGACCCCGGTTATTCGAAAAGTGGATAAGTATTATCCTATATAACTCACTTATTCTATTCACTGGATGGATAGGGGTAGTATTATCCTAACTCGCTTATTCTATTCACTGGATGGATAGGGGTAGTATTATCCTAACTCACTTATTCTATTCACTGGATGGATAGAGGTTAGTCCTGTGGACAAGTATCAGTATTCTAACTCACTTATTCCTATTCTATTCACTGGATGGATAGGGGTAGTATTATCCTAACTCACTTATTCTATATATTCACTGGATGGATAGGGGTAGTATTATCCTAACTCACTTACTTGTCTTTATTCACTGGATGGATAGCGGTTGATCCCGTCGAGATGGCAAGTTATTCACTTTTGAACAACCAGGGCCGGGAAGTTATTGAAATCCTCAGTTCGAAGTATTTCCTTTTCCTTCTCGCAAAATTAAAAGTTTCCACTTCTAATACGACTGGAACACGAGTGTAAATCTTGGCCTAGTATAGTATTATTTACGCTGATTTTTGTTATCATCTTTTTGATAATAATAATTAAGTTTCTTCAATTATACTAATAGGCTTTTTGCTGGAAGCAGTCACATGCTGCATTTCACTTTTACGATCTACTACAGCTCCTATCTCCGTAATAAAATTGAAAAAATACAGCTGAATTTTATTTAATGTCTCAGTTTTCTCATGCATGTAAAGCTCACCGATATCAAAAATAGAAAACGTTTGCTTACGATTTGATTTCGTTGCCTGTTCAAACGCTACACCTTCTTTCGAACCCAGGCCTCCTGTTCCACATTTTATACACTGGCGAAAATCGCGACCCAGACGAGACTATTCAGCATCTGAACCGTCGTACACATGCGGGCCGGGCTCCGGTAGATGTGCAGCTAGAGTTCCCGGATGAGTACCATGCCCGAGGTGTACTGTCGCTACCTTATGGAGACATCGTGGAGCCGTTTGAGGTCTGGTACTCAGGCCGTCGCGGTATGAGCAGGATCGATTACTATGGAGGTTAGTGTCGTTTTGTTGTGTTAAATGGCATGGAGATAAGTTGGCCAAGGGACCGAGGTCAACCTATAGCCCTAAGCCAAGTTAGGTTCGCAAGCATATCAGGCGTTATAGTTAGTTCGCCACACAATTTTCGCGCGCTCTCATTGTTCGCCACTTGGCACTATCAGGCGTTATAGTTCACCACAACATTTTGGCGCGCGCTCATTGGCCAAGAGCGATCACGTGACGTGTAGTTGTCGTCCGCGGATGCAAACTATTAAGTAACAGTCCGCGCAAGAGGTAGGCACAATTCTATTGTTCAGATGCAATTTGCTTCCCCACTTTAGTATTTTCTGTTTTTCATACTGACAACTCATCAACCCTTAAATCATAAATTTCTGAAATTAAATCCACTAAAATGCATTTCAAAGGTACAGTTCTTTTGTGTGAAAACATTTTGTCCAATCAGAAGAGTGCAAAACAATAACCAAGGAAACGTTCAATTTAAAAATGTTCCCCATATTGAAAGTTCGTCATATTGAAAGTTATGAGTGTTTTCACTAGATGCAATTCAAATCTGTTTACAAAATGAGAAAAAATATTACATTCTTCTTCAAGTTTAGATAGATTTTAATGTCTAAGCCAATGAGGTGGAAGATTGAAACAATACCACAATTCAATTAGCACCTTTTTACATTCCATGCATAACATATGCCTACCTCTTGCGCGGACCATTACTTAAACACTTAATGACTGGCCCCGAGACATCGAGGATCTCGGAGAAACAAAACTCACTGATTCCCGAGGGGACAGTCATTACGTAATTTGTTATATAGACATACGTTTTACCATAGTTAATAGAGTGGAATGGTTAGGAAACCCGGCAAACTACAAAAGGGCTAACAAAGGCGCTGCGATTTAGGTTGGAAGGGGGTAAGACAAAATATTGTGCACGATCATAGTTCATTAGCGTTCCCTGAACGACTGAACTCACACGTTTGATTGGCTGATTGACTAACATGTTGGAATTTCTATTGTGTTTTGTGCACGGTAGTGGTCGAAAAAAGCTAACAAAGACCTATAACAAAGAAGGTCCCTGAGTTTCCTAACCATTCCACTCTATTAACTATGGTTTTACTAGAGGCAAAGTTGTACATAAATACAGGACATACTTGATACGAGCGAGGTTTGTCGTCTTTTCTTCGGGAAGCTGCTTTTCAACACAAAACGCTGCCAGCGTCGCTACGGCATTTTTAGTCTCGTTTTGTGTCTTTCTTGCATCCTTTTTTAGCTACCAATTTCTCACTCTCGCGCTTGATAAAGATGTAAATTGTTTCTTTGGAGCTGGTTCCATTTTGAACGCTTTCTTTCTACGAAAAATGGTCAGCTCTAGACATTTTGGTAAACAAATATTTCCCGCCTTTAGGTGGCCAGTGGCGCGCGCGACACATCACACCATATTCTGTCACGATATGATCACGTGGCGGGCAACAATTCATGAATTGTTGCCCGCGCGGGGAACATTGGATTTTGATGACTGCCACGTGACCCTAAAGCAGCCAATGCGAGCGTGCGTTGTGTCTGGAAAACTTATGGCTATGTAACAACAGGTGTTAGTATATACCACACCAGTGAATATCACTTATTCGCGCGCTCTGATTGGCTACTCAAACAGTGAATATGATTTCATATTCACCTCCGAGCGAAGCAGTGATCATCTCGCGCGAGTTTTTGTCCATTTGAGCCGAAGCGGCTCGGTAAATATCCACCACTATTCACCTCCACTTCGGTGAATAATTGTTAAATAGTGCCCGCTGAGCACGAAAGACAATTTTGTGTTGAAAAATAACGCAAATAGACTGTGTCTGTCTCAGACCTATATATAGGTAGTTTTCCTTGGAAATATGATGTTCTTAAAACTAGCATATGAGCCCTCGAACTTCGTTCTCGGGCTTACATTTGTTTTAAGAAAATCAAATTTGCGCTGGCAACTATCAGCCGATAGTTCCTCGTCGGACTGTATAATAGTCGCCTGTGGGCATTGTCAAACATTTTGTGTTGAACAGTAAAAAAAATAGGGTGTGTCTGTCTCGGAACTATCGGCTGATAGCTTCCCTTGGAGATTTGATATTCTTAAAATTAGCATATAAGCTAGAACATCAAATTTCCGCGGGCAACTATCAGCCGACAGCCTCTCAACAGAACACCCTCTAGTGTCTTTATTGTTCAGCACAACATTTTGTTGATAGGCTCACTATTACTCAGTGGCGGACGAGTACTTTCACGTCACGTGATCGCTTTTGGCCACTGAGAGCACGGCAAAATTTTGTGTTGAACTATAACACCTCATAGTGTTCATCCGCGAACGGCCACTATGGCTGTACGTGATCAATTTCATCCAATCAGAATCGGAGAAAATTTAGTGATGAAATATAAATATAGAAGAATGTTCACGCTTCCGACTGTAATGTAAATAGATCCACTTATTATTTCATTTCGAGGATAATACGCAATATTACAATTAAACTTTAAGGTACACAATTAAGAATACTTTAAGATGTGAAATAAAGACATTGCCACTCTTGTCAAACAATCGTCTGATACTACGTTTTATAATCTTCACAGGAATGGACAAGACGTACCAGCGAGGAGACCTCGGCAAGTATGGATTTGCATGCAAGGTTGTACCGGAGTACTCAGAAGAGAAAAGCAAGACGTTTAAGGGATGTCTTCACCGCCGAGGAACAAGGAAATTCCCAATCAAGCCCCAGAGTATCATCCCTTCACCTAAGTACTTCAAAGTGAGCAATGTCAATTTTAATTCTAGATCGGAATTTGCTGTGATTTAAAAAGCATGGCTAATGGAGGACTTTTTCATTCAATGAAAAGGGCAATAAGTTTTAGAATGAATTCAATATCATTTAGTCACTAAGTACTAGTTTGTTAAAATTACCAACTGATCTAATTGGAGTCCAAATAACGCCCGAGATTAGTTATTTGTACTCTAGAAAACGCGTTTTTTTTTTATTAAGAGAGAAAAAGGTGGATAATAAACCTCTTATTAGGCAAACTCGCAATCTGATAGGCTATCGGAAAACTCGCAATCTGATTGGCTATCGGAAAACTTACACTAGCTCTGATTGCTACGCAAACACCGTCTATTTAAATAACAATTAAACTGCAATTTTGAACAACGAGCTCGCGCAGAAAAATCACCAAGAAAAATTGCTTATTTTCCTACGTTTTTCACAGGTTTTTTCTCGATATAAATCGACAGAAGCAACTGAACCGTAGCTTGGTTATGCTGAAACAATGAGACTTCTCTCTCTAAGACTTGGTTTCTATCTACTTTAATAGTTGACTCGTGGCGCTCTCGAACTCACAGTGTATTTGTTAAATATTTATTTGGCGGCAAAATGGAGGCTCTTGGGAGGAGATTGTTCAAATACAGTTTTGGTAAATGTTCCGGAAACATCAAAACAAACATTGCCTGCACAGTGAAGTTGTATACTATCCATATCTTACAACGAATTGTAATTCCTTCTAAATTCAGTTTGCCGGACACGTCGATTTTAGAGGAACGCCTTGCGCTAAATGGCAGCACAAGTTCATCATCTACAACAAGGTGAACACGTACACGTTATACACATCACGATCACGCGCGAACACACCTGTACGTTACGAGATGATGGGATACGACACGCTTCTGTCATCCTACTATGACCACTACATCCTGGACTATCACACGTTTACACCCTGGAAATCACAGTATAAAGTATTTGAAATACCTACCGGTAAGGGAAACGAAGAGGACCAAAATGTCTTCATGCATGGTTTTATTAGCATTTATTTCACTTTAATGTTTTGTGTTGCAGTATAAAAATAAAGTACAAAGAAATAACTAATATTTTTACTTTTTTTAAATAATTTGCTTCTTTAGGAAATATATTAAGCTTAAAGTCTGTTCTATAGTGTCTCTTTTCCTTGCCAATGAAATTGTGAGGCCTTAAACGACAAGCATCTGGCATCATACCCGTCCGATCGAATTCCACAGTTTGAAGCCGAGAACACCGGCGAGTTTACTATTGTAGCGGCATATTCCTTCCCAAAATATTTTAGTGAAAGATCATCAAGACCTATTAGTAAGGATTTTATGCATCCGTATCATACTTTTCAGGTCATGGGTATAAGCGCCCATGCTATTAGTATAGATATGGATTCGAAAGCAATTCGGGATTCATTAGAACGAATGAGATCTTTTTAAAAGAGTATCAAAATTGCATGAGCCCGTATTTGAGCTCTTTGAAAAATCTTATGAGTTCAAATTAATCCAGAATTGCAAGAGAAAACCATATGATTACTTGTTAATAACATTCATCCGCTTATATTTGTGCTTTTTGTCGTGATGTTATTCAAAGGATTTTGCTTCAGTTTTTCAACTTCTCCCTGCTGTAAATGTGGAAATCTCTCTTTGTTATTGTTCTACATTGTTGCAAAAGTTTGGAACACCGCCGCCTCTCGGTCAATCCAATTCACGAGTTCTGGTTGGATATATTTTGTTCACATCTGAGGTATTACATGATTTGGCACTCATGTATTACGTGATTCGGAACTGGTATTACAAGGCGATTTGGCACTGGTGTTTAGCATAAGTACAACTGCTCTTAGCCAATCAAATTCGAGAACTCGTTGCATGTATGTTTTTAAGGCTAATATACATGCAGTAGGGTTTTCCAGTTTATAACAAAAAAGTATTACTTAAAAAGCTAGGATTGTGTATGTTTTGCGGTCTATTTCTTCTCTTGAAAAGAGAGATAGACAATAGCATGAAACGATGAATAGTGAAATACGGCGGAGAAGATGTAACTATGACAAGAATCATTGTATTTTTGACCTGTCATGTGTTTGCATCTGTCCACTTATAGATATTCTCTTCACGTTTTGATGTTATCTGTGCATCTATAAAATATCAGACCCACGGAAAAATTAGATATATTTGTTTTATACAGCAATTAGAAAACCTGCCGACAAAATAGAGCGCGCCTCACCTTGTGACGTCATCTGTGCGTCTGTATTCTAATATATTATGGCTATTAAACAATTACAGCGCACATTTCGCCTTGGTTATTGTATAAAATGTAACAATCGTATGGTAACAGTTGTACTCAAAACAGCACCAGACCTTGCAGCCGTTATGATATACATTCTCTCAAGAGAAGTGTTGCATGTGATAAACATTTACACTAAAAAAATACAATAACAATTGCGATGCCTCTTCTTTTTTGCAGACGTAAAGTGCTTCGACTTTTCGCATGAGAAGTTTGTAGGTGCCGTTGGCGATATAAACCCTATGCTGGAATTCATGCCTCACAATCCATCCGGTGGAACCTTCTCGTTACCTTCCACTCCTGAAAAAACTAAAACCAAAAAGTATTCTACAGAACAATCACTGAAATTTCTTCTCGAGGAGCTCAACAAAATGCCATTTATCACAACCTTAGAGAAGACTGATACATCGCGACAACACCCTTCCACACGTCCTACTCGTACTGACTCCCCTTCGACCACTTCAGACTTATCTCCAGTCTCCCTCGATGGAACATTGACGAGTGTTGATGAAGAGGCTAGTTACCATTCCGCTTTGCGACATTATGAAGACGTTGTTAATCATTTGTTTACAGCATTCAAGCTGGATTACAAGAAAACATACTCTTCCACACACGAGCATGAACGAAGGAAAGACATCTATAGACACAACATCAGGTGATTTGATCAAAATTAAAGAAAATAGTTACAAAGTTCTCTTAGCCTGCGTAGTGGCGCAAGGGGGAGGGAGATGGGAATGAGGATAGGGAGGGGGGAGGGGAGGGGAGGGGAAGGATAGAAGGGAAAAGGAGCGCCTGCAGTCACGCCATTGTGTGCTTCCTTCCGCCCCCTATGTATGTGAGATATCAAACTGTCAATATTATCCAAACAGACTCTTGCGGAGCTTGTTTGTTTACCTTTTTTGGTTCCGCTAAAATCTCAAATCTTCGCACGCGTGTAGCCTCCTCCGTAGGCATCTCTCGTTAGTAAGAAATAGTAAGGTCCCTCGCGCGCCCACATGTCCGGCCACAGGGTGACCGCTTCTTACTATTTCTTATAAACTAGAGATGCCTGCACAGGAGGCTAGCACGCGTGATAGCCTATAAACAAGCTGTTAATCTCCCCCGCTTGCTTCACATATACATGTCGAGTCAATGCAGCCTTTCCCCGAAGAGGTGAATATCGGCGAAAGAAAAGTGTGTCGTGTGTGCATTTCGAATTTGAGAGTGACATGCGGAGTTTCACAGGATCTTAAACGTTATGAAATATATTAAAAGAGTTGTGCGAGTTCTGTAGCTTTGTTCCTAATGGAGTTTTATGCGAGCGAGACTCGCTTCGGGTGCTAAATTTTCGCGCTCAGGAAAGAAGCTAGCAGTCCGGCTTGTCGAAAGACTCGGAGAGTACGTTCTCCGAGTTTAATTGAACCATCGGCCAGCCAACAACATGAAACGAACTCAAGACGGTTGACAGGCTACGCTAGACACTTCTAAAGGCCCTTTATAATCTGGTCAGGAAGCGTTGTTGCAAAATGAAATTTCAATCAATCGTTCTCAGCTAGCAGAGGTCTCTCCCTCTCTCTTCAGGTAAGAATGAAAGCTGTTATTATTTGCAAAAATCAACGCATCACATGTATTGTTTACAAGCTCTGACAGCTCGTTGGCCAATGAGAATTTTCCATCCGTCTGGCGAGGGTGAGAACATTCTCACAATTCAAATCCCGAGGACGGAAAATAGGAGAAAGACAATGGCGAGACTGCAGGCGCTCCTTCCCCCCTCCCCCTTGCGTCGCTACGCAAGCTAAAGTTCTCTTTATGATCAGAGCTCTATTTTCAACGTTAAAAGACATCGGTGTAAGCATACAAAACAGAGATAATAATTAATAGGGCCGCTGCAGCCAAAATATATACGTGTACTTATGTGTATAATGTGAATACGATATGGGTGGAGGAAGAGAATGCGCCTTTAAAAGGAGCTGTGTCATGGTGTTATACGCATGTCTGGAATCAATGTTCGATGGGTGTATGTTAATTGGCTGCAAACAGTTAGTCCCCCTCCCTTAATGTTTAATTGAAATGTTGTGCAATATTTTCCTTGAAGACTAGACGACTAGGCCTACACACAATTTGTTAGTCATTTTTGTATATTTCCTTGATTTCAAGCATCCCACAAGAGTGCTAGATAGGGTCAGTCAGTTTAATATGTGAAAATCACTGAAAATTATTTTGTTTCAGCATAAATGCAGTCCCAGCACTTTGATGTTAATTGTTTTTTATTGTCGCTCACATCCAGTATGCCGTATGCTCTGAGGCTTTTTCTTGTCTGCCTCCAGTTGTTCCAAAAGTGGACACGTTTTCCAGTGGATAAGTATTGGCCAATCTAACTATTTTTATCCGCTAGTTAGGGATTTCTGCGATTGATAGCAAGTTATCCACTTTTGAACAACCATGGCCTGGTGTTTGATTTTCCTCATATATCGTTTTCTATTTTCTTTTCTTAGATTTATCAAGTCAAGAAATCGACAGAACCTCAGTTATAAACTAAAACTCAATCACATGGCAGATATGACGGTTAAGGAAGTCGAGAAAAGGAAAGGTATTCTACATAACGACAAAATCACACACAATGGTGGTAAAGAGTTTGTCGTCCCAAACAAAGATAGAAATGTGCCATTACCGGAACACGTGGACTGGAGGAAGGCAGGTGAGTGGCCAGAACATTAATAAGGTTTGAATTTAGGATGGAGGAAGAGCGTGTAATTAATCAACTTAATTGGGGTTGCTGCGATTGGCTTTCTATTTTTCCTAGCCCGAAAATAGTCCTAGTAGCAGTTATATGATGGGATGCACTGAAAAACTCGAATCATTTATAGACTTTGAAGAACTATGTAAAATGTCTGTAAAATGTATCAGTACATATGTACAGACATTTTTTTTACAATTTTTTAACAGAGTAGTAAATTTATATATCTTTTTTACATAGTCCTACAAAGTCTGTAAATGGTTCGATGTATCCAATGCTGGTCGATCGTTCCGACTGAATAACACAGAGCGCCCGTCTGTCGTGCGAGATGTCACGCGGTTGGTTCCCTTCGTGACCAACGTTGATGATGATGGTGTTGGTGTTGACGATGGTGATGGTGATGGTGGTGGTGATGACACTGATACGAGATGATGCCTCTTAACGAAGCAATTAATCTTAAAAACAACCTGAAAATGACAAGATCTCAACGTGTTATAGGTGATCGTCGGCTTAATAGGCCTTTAATTTGCAGGAAACAGTCACGTGCTGATACATCACTTCACTGACCAATGAATTGCGTGATCCTATGGGGAAAGCTTTACTGGATGGCAAACAATCTTTAAAACGCTGTTTTAGAGAGATCGACAATCGATTGGAGGAGGAAATAGCATTTACAAACATGTCCTGCTAATAATAACACTACCGATCTCATACAAGTGCCTTTAAATAAATGAAGTCAGATATTATTTCTATCCAGTACAATCACGTGATTACATTCCTGCAAAATGCCCAATACTCATTTAGAAGTATATTCCATTGATGTATTAATTAGTGTTTTTCTCTAGGGGCCGTCAATCAAGTCAAAAGTCAAGGTATCTGTGGCTCGTGCTATGCGTTCGCTGTCGCCGGTGCGTTGGAAGGAGCATATTTCATTAAGGTACATTGCCGGCCAGTATCGGACTGAGCAAGCTACGAGTGCGCATGTGTCTCCATTAAAAAATGACAGGCTCATCATTTGAATGATACCTCTTCTATAATGTAATGAGATTATGCAAAGGTATCTGGATTTTCCTTGCATGTCAGTATATCTTTATTTTCCGTTGGTGTTTTCAATAAGGGTTATATTGGCTCCATAGGTATTCGTAAAATAGCCCATAGAAACATTTGTGGAAGTTTGCCAGAATTTTAAAAAGTTGGGGAAACACTCGCCCTTGGCGCTGGTGAGCCATTTATCGTTCTCCCAAACTCAATGGAAATACGGAAAATGTTTCCTATTTCTTAAAGTACCACTACCACGAAATTCGGTCATTTCTTTACGCATAGTTTTGTCTTCCAAAAGGACAAACAGTGGCGAAAATGTCCAAATCAATTATGAAAAGTATTGCCAAAGGACCAAATTAAACTATGAATTTTGCGGACAGTTTCCGTAAAAAATCACGTCCGCCATTACTAAAGTGTGTTCCAAATAGTTCGCGATTTTTGTTTGTACTTTACTTATAAATTCGCGCGAAGGTTCTTGGAAACAGTAGCCCCGCCGTGTTGTTGTGTTGAGTAAATTGACGCCACTTCCGCTGAAAATTAGCTCTGGCACAGGTGAACCACAAAAAGATTTCCCGTCGTCATATCGAAAAACGGTTGCGTTTGTATTCTTGTGATCCATTCTTTGTGTACTTTATTATCAAACGTTATTTTCATTTGAACCATTTTTTTAGACTGGAACACGATTGAATTTATCAGAACAGCAAATAGTTGACTGCACTTGGGGATTCGGTAATCGAGGCTGTAAAGGTGGATATCCTTATAGAGCTATGCAGTGGATACTAAAACACGGTGGACTGGCTACGGAAAAGAGTTATGGCAGATATCTAGCACAGGTTGGTATTCAGTTTATGAATTAATTGGAGACAAAGAAGGAGGGGTGCATGTAAATACTGAACTGCGTGAGTGCATTCATGATCATGCGTACATGGATTTTCAAGTCCTTTACACCGAAGGGTCGTGCCATCGGGCTCTCGCTATGACCCCATATCAAACCAAAATGTGTTATTTCCAAACCCTTTAAGGACTACCCTAAAAATAGGTTTCATGCACACAGTATATAGACGTAATGGTGAAGAGGCGAGGTTTCCTCATTATGCGCAATAACAATATCTCTATAACTTGTCATAAATCATTAGGAAGCATTATTTGCCTTGTTGCATACAATTACTGTTCACAAGTCTCCTCATTGTTTTCTCTCCCGGTCGTCCTATATCAATTAACGTAGCTTCTACTGCAGTGGATAGGACAGAGGACTAGGAACCAAGAGAGTGAAAGTTTCGAGTTTCGGCTCGTAACACATTTTATTTTCAATCTTCCTCTTTCAAGTTACTTCTCCGTAACGT
The DNA here is from genome assembly GCA_030867875.1 of Actinernus sp. WN-2022. Classification (NCBI taxonomy): domain Eukaryota; kingdom Metazoa; phylum Cnidaria; class Anthozoa; order Actiniaria; family Actinernidae; genus Actinernus; species Actinernus sp. WN-2022. Next base: position 13,113 of record JAOWCC010001315.1, read on the forward strand.
AAAGAGTAAGTCAGTAGTTCCCAGTACTAGGAAAAGTGTGAAAAAATAAGTCTAGGGGAATATACATTAAAATGCAAGAGGAATCAGTATATTAAATCACTGTTATAATGCAAGAGGAATCAGTATATTAAATCACTGTTATAATGCAAGAGGAATCAGTATATTAAATCACTTGTTATAATGCAAGAGGAATCAGTATATAAAATCACTGTTATAATGCAAGAGTTTACAAGTTTCAAGTTTTATTTCGCACTATTTACATAAATAAACACAACAGTACATTTTGAAGAAGAAAACAAGTGAAGAAATAAATACAGAATATATTTCAAATAGTTGGTAGTGTGCAGTGACCAAAGGAGCAAAAGCTTTCGAGTTGATCACTGCAACGTTTGTATAGACTAAAGCTGATAAATATTTGAAAAGGGTATAGTCACTTATTTTTGTTGTTCGAGAAGAACGGCTTTATATCGTTTTTTAAATAAATTAATAGAGCTTGATCGTTTGATATCTACTTCTCAAACTCATTAATAGTCATCATGAGATAGTCATCCAATGGAGGAACTGTATTTGGTCACATGCATGGGTCTTGATACCCGGTGAAACCCTTCTTTGAAGCTTCGTAAGGTGGATGCATCTTGACATCCAATGAAACACCAGTTCCAAACGCACTAGTGTTTGATCATATTTCCAACCCTAGTGATCAATATTTCTTAATCATCATATTCATGAACCACTAACTAATTACATACTGATAAACTACAAGTAAGGAGCGAAGAAGTAAAGAAATAAAGAATGACATAGAAAGAAAAAGTCTGCCTCTACTGGAGTTCGAACCACGACCCCTCCGACTGCTTGCACTAACTCTTGTCCACTAACTCTTGTCCACTAACTCTTGTCCACTAACTCTTGTCCACTAACTCTTGTCCACTAACTCTTGTCCACTAACTCTTGTCCACTAACTCTTGTCCACTAACTCTTGTCCACTACTCTACTAGTACGCTAATTGAAATCACTGCCATCAAAAAAGAATAATAAGCCATCTATTGAATAATTAGATACAACAATCAAACTGTAAACAATACTTGCTAATGAAGTTTGAAAAGAAACGTATGTAAATTGTCGGTTTTGCATTCGCATGAGAAGACATGTCAAACACTCATTGTAAATCCGTATATCTTAGAAGTATCTGATTCTCTAAGTAATATCTTACCATTTACGGTCCACAAATACTTGAAATGGTGTTCTCTTCTGAAGGAGTTGATCCGTCCAAAGAGACCCTTTCGATAGGCTGTGAGCGATTCGTTGATATGAATATCCGCCGCTTCCGTTATGCTTTTCCCAAATTCTTCGGCGATTAATGGGAGGTCCCTTGTTGTTTTAGCGGAAGTTTTCCTTTCCTGTTGTAGAACTCATCTTTCATCTCTCTGTGTACGAATTTAACAATAATTCTATCCTTCACCTTCTTAGTAGGTGGTAGTCTATAAGCGATTGAAAAATTATGGTGCTCAGTTAGTTCGATTCCCATTAACTGGCCCAACTCCACGGCTATTCTTTTAGGGTCGTCTTCTGGTGGAATAGGAACGCCGGTGATTTCAATGCTGTCTCTCCTACTATATTGCTGCATTTCATCCAACTCAACTGCAATTCCATTCGCTGTCTTCTCCATCTTTAAGCCGCGTTGCTTGGTTTCTTGTCCAACTTCATTTACCTGTTTTTTTTTTGTAGATTGAAGCGCTTCCATTATGTTGTCGTATTTCGACGAAAGGAACTTTGAAAACTTTTCAATTTCATCGCACTTGGCCTTAACTGCCTTGATATCTTGTACAATTGGTGCAATCTCTGCCTGGATTTGTTTCTGTATGCTAGGAAGTAACTCCCTTTTCCATAATTCTTTAAATGACTCTGAAGTTTAATTAATTGCCATTTCAGCTTAATCATTCCAGCTTATTAAAACTCGGAGAGCTTTGAACAGAGATGTTCACTCGACGAGGGACATATCATTGTTAAAATGCAAGGGGAATAATTACATATTCCCCCGCAAAGAACAAAGAATTAAACGGAGGTGTGATGTGAAAATGAGATATTAGTCCCTTGAAAGAACAACGAAAACAGAGCCATGTGGAAAATAAGACATGCTGTTGAATCTCCTAATTTTGTGTTCCAGGAAGGCTACTGTCACTTCAAGAACACGTCGATAGGAGCTCAGCTGGGCAGATACATGAAAATATCCAAGGGTAACACCACGGAGCTCAAGATGGCTGTTGCATTTTATGGACCCGTGAGCATCCTGGTGAATACTCAGCCAAAGTCATTTAAGTTCTATGCATCGGGAATCTACTATGACCCAGAGTGTAGTAAGTCACCCTCAAGTTCATTAAGGCCTGGGATTTTTGCCCACAACAAAAAACTTGCCTTAAATTGCACAGAGATGCCATACAACTTGTATTTTTCGTCCAAAGATTAAACCAACGGACTTTGACATTTATATTTTCACAGATGTTACGTAATAAAATAATAAATTCAATTTGCGGCGATGAGGAAAACAGGAAACACGATACTTTCAATGCATTTAGACTACACTCTGCGGGTAAATTATCGGATGCCGATTTAGCACCTGAACTACAGGCAAAATTGCATAATTTCGTCTTAAAGCATAATAGTTAATCTACCGGCCAAAACGTGAGTCTGTGACCCTCAAAGCAAGAAAAACAGAAAGCTAATTACGATTTTACTTATCTATGATCCCCACCACCGCATATTGCCTTGAAATGTACTAATCTCCGATTGTCATGTGACAGATCACGTGACCCCAGTAACTAGTCCATACCAATGTACGTGACAAATATGACACTTTTGATAAACATTTGATAACAACTGGGCTGTATTTTTGTAATTTAGCCTCATTTCCATGAAATCCCAGGCCTTCTAAATAGCTGATATTACAGTGGCGTCTACGAATAGCAGTTTCAGCGGTATTGACCCGAAACGCCTCACTTCGATTGAAAACCATCATTCTTGCATGAACCAACACCCTCTTAAACAAGCACGACTTATTTAGATACACAGTTTGAATATCGCTTCATTACATTAAAGTGAGGCGTTCGGGTCAATACCGCTGAAAACTGCTATTCGTAGACGCCACCGGGAGTAATATCAGCTACTTTTATTATACATTTTACTCACTCTCTCAATTCTCACACAGCTAATTCTCGATAGCTGGCCATGGCTATAGCATTGACTACGCATGCGTACAATATTATATGTAGGCTGTGACGTAACACTGCTATTATCTGTAGGTATTATCTGTTGGCAGCGCTCGATGATAAGCAAGTACGACCATTTTACCTTAGAAAGTAGATAATTTTGTTCGCTTTTTTGTGTGCTATTTTTGCTATTTTGAACACTCAGCTATGTTTCCAGTCTTTCATTTCCCCCTAAACTTGTAAATAAAAGCAATTTGTAGCTCAAATAAGAAACAAAAACACCTTGAAATTCAATCGGAAACCATTGGACTTACGGCATTTCATTTAGCTTCGTTTTCCCTAGCTTTCTTTTTGCTAAAACGTTTGCTTAAAATGTACAATAAAACAATTATTGAATTCGGTTTTCGCATGATACCGTAAATTATCACGACCTCGCTCTGTGTTATCAGATTCAGCGTTCGGTTTCGGCAGATAACACAGACTGTATCATGCTCAACCTCATCCAATAATTGCTTACTATCTGTATAGCGCTAGATGATAAGCAAGTACGACCATATTAATACGCTAAAAAGTAAATAAATTATTTTGCTTTTTTGTACCATTTGATAATGATTTTTGCTATTTTAAGCTCTCAGCTACGTTTCCAGTCTGAACGTGCTTGTAAATAAAAAAGCCTCTTCCAAACTATTCTTCGGTTTTTTCCAACTATTTTATTTCAGCCAGACTCTCCTTCATAGTCACTACAGTGAGACAAATGGAACTTTGTTGTTGTAGGTATCTTTAAAAATCGGAGCCATTTGTTTTCGTATTGCAGCTTAAACAAGGCAGAGAAATAGCGTGAGCTTCGCTCTCCGGAACTGTTCTATTCTCGGAACAGATAATGTCCGCGAACGAAATACCAGGGCATATTTCCACGCCACAAATAGGTTATTGTAATTCTATTCACCTCCTCTTCGGTGAATAATTGTTCATTATCCGTCGAAATATTATAGGAAAATCACATGCCTGACGAGGTAATTCCACGTTAAATTGCACGAGAAAACCGATGTCGGTTTTTCGAGTCATTTAACGTGGAATTACCGAGTCGGGCGTGTGATTTTCCTTGAATCGCATAGTCCGACGAATTACTTGAAGATTTAGTACTTTTTGTTGATATTTTGCTTAGTTATAAATAGCGCGCGTAGTCTACAGTGGTGATCCCGCTGTCAATCACCACTCCTCTCAGCCAATCAGCGTCTGATTTCGAAAACGCACTCGTGCGATTCAGCAGTGACTGTGCGGTTCTCACTGATATTTAGTTTCTCCGCGGATATTATCTGTTCCGAGAAGTGACGAGTTTCGAGGAATAGATAATGTCCAAACAAATATCGGTTTCATATTTCAAAGCCACAAAATAATACTGGTTATTGTCTTTTGAATCCTTCAAAACATATTCTTTTATGGGAGGCCTTTGCATGCGCTATACGCTCACAGGGGATGTATTCAGATTATTTATTTCATTATTCTACAGCGCATTCTCTGGATCACGCCGCCCTGGCTGTAGGGTATGGAGTGGAGAAAGGCGTTCCCTATTGGCTGGTAAAGAACTCGTGGTCAAAAGTGTGGGGAGAGAAGGGCTACATAAAAATTGCTATGAAAGACGACAACTGTGGAGTCGCACAGAAAGCCGTGGTAGTTGTTATAAAGACTAAATTAGAACATTGAATTATTTCACTATTGGAAAGATGGTTAACACTTTCTTTACTAGGACGCAGTAAGGTTTGCTAATTATTTATAAATTTACTCAAAAAGCTCCAACAACAAAAAATCCACTCTATCACCAAGTCAGTGGTATCAAAATGTAGCTATCGAGACAATAGGACATAACATCACCAGCAAGAAACTATACCAAATGAAAATAGTTTTGCTTTGTACTGTTGTTTGTCACCCTGGGGTGGGGGAGGGGGGGTGGGTGGTTGGGGGGACTTGTATGCTACATGGGTAGGTATGTACGGTGGTAGGGACTCGGTTTTCAGTGAAAAAATTGCTTCAAAACCAGGATTTCCAAGTTATTGTGAAAACGAACCCGGGTGTTCTCCCAGTTTGATTATTCTGAATCGTCTATAACCTGGAATTCGATATATTGTTACGAAAAACATGGTCCCGGAAATAGGAATTAGGTTAAGAACAGGACACCGGTACGTACCGCCGCACATTATATTACGTCATAAACAAGACTGGTGCCCCTGGGTTGTTTGTCAGTTATTGACAAAAGGTTCTGCCTGCCGGGATATTTTGTGTCCAACAGACGCTGGGATCGGCGATGCAAACCATTTAAAGACGAAATGAAGTTTAAAATGCTGTGCAAATTTCTTGCTAGGAGAAGAGGTCCGTTTCAAATACCACTCTACTCACGTGTTGAACTTAATAGATGAATTAACTATCGCAAAAGAGCGGCGTCTGAATCAATAGGCCTTTTCACGCTTGGCACAAATGACCCAAAAAATCTATCACTTTGCTATATTTTCAAAAGTTTCCAACATAGAAGATTGAATTTTTGTGGGATGATGAAGGACCGACGACCTAAACAAAATCCGATGATTTGATCTACCGTAGACGATGACGTCACAGTTACGTCATGTTTCCATTTATAATAGGTTTCTCGATGATTTCAATTACCTTGAACATCAGTAAATTTTATATTTTCGATTTCCCATCATGTCGACAACAAAGAAACCGAAAACCCCGAGTTGGATTGGTTAAGAGAGAGAAAAGTTATTAAATTTTGAATTTTGGCAATTTTCCCGCCAAAATTTGGCGGGAAATATTCAATACAGAACCATTTACAAAATAACTTCTTCATTCATCTTTTAGAGTTTAAAATATTTGTTTACGACAATCTAGCAATCAAAAGAGTAAATCGGTACCCACAACCGTATGTTTTTATAAGTTTTAATTTTTGAGAGGAAATACTTTAAAATTCGCTGTGAAAAAGAGGAAAACGTCATTATGACGTCATATATTTTTGAAAACGTCTTTTAAAAATAACTATTCAAGTATTTTTCGGGTTTTAAAGAGGAACTGTACTTACTGTACACTGAATAGCCGCAATATGGTCTTTTTTATGTTTTCTACAATTTAGAAAGCATGACTGATGTCAGACC
>JAOWCC010001316.1:0-41677 GCA_030867875.1 Actinernus sp. WN-2022
TTTCAGTATCTTTAATACCAGTGCCTAGAATACCATCATTACTAATAACACCATCTAGTTTTTTAGATAGTGTTTTATTATCAGTCATTTGTAAATCTTGACCTGTTTTGCGTTTATATAAAATATTTGTGGCGAACTCTTTGTCTTTTTTATTGAGCGTATTTTGACTTATCATATTAGCAATATCACCGCTGGTTTGCTTTTCAAACTCCGACCTATCCGTTATTTCATTTTTACTAAACCAGTTTTTCTCTACAATGCCATTTTGTGCTAATTTATCAAGTGTTTTATCCTCATCTTGCTCCGTTTTTGTATCAGCATCTTTGAAAATTTTATAAGCAGCATAACCAATGGCAGATACACTAGCGACCGCCAATACCACTGGATTAGACATCGCACTTGCCAATAATCTTGGTAGGGTTTTTAATATCATTCCCAACCCAATGCCACCTGCCAAACCACCTAATCCACCTAATCCACCGCCACTAGATGCATTGCGTTTTTTAAGGAGTTTATTTCTGCGTTTATCTAGTTTTAACTGTTTTTTTGTTATTCTATCTTGTTTTTTGGCTTGTTTTTTGGCTTGTTTTTTAGTGGATTTAGTTTGTTTTTTGGTATCAGTGGAGGTAATTTGCTCTTGTTCTATTTTTACCAATACCTTGGACTGCAACTTATCTAATTTAAGTTGTTTTTTTGCAAGACGCCTGTCTTGTCGCTCTTGGCGTTTTGCTTTTCCAAAGAATTTAACCGCCTTTAAACTTAAAATCGCTACTTTCTTTAATGCCGAGAATGCACTTTTAATACTATCTACGGCAGACCATAGAACGCCTTTTATTTCGTTAAAACTCTCCGTGTATTCGCCACCGATGGTGGAAGCGAGGTCTTTTACCCCATCTAATTCAATATCTACCTGCTGGTCTGCGAGTGGGACAGGTTTTTCTCTTTCAGCGAGTTTGTTTAGACTGCTTTCAGACAGGTCAATTTCTTGCCTTGGATTTTTATCTTTATCTTTATCTTTATTGAATAGATAAAAACCTGTGGTTTGGTCAAATTCCATAACCTAAATTTACTTGTGGCATTCTATAAATAGTATTGGCAGGACGCCCTTTGTTGCCTAATTTTATATCCGGTATAGTTCTAGCATCATCTAGGTTAAATTTTGTCGGTTTTACTAATCCTGAAAATACACTATCAACTTCCACATTGATTTTTTTACCTTTAATTTCAATGCCTTTACTCATTAAAAGACTTTCGTTATCGTTTATGGTTTTTTGTAATTCTGCTGTGGATTTATTGGCTTTTTCTAAATCTTGCTTCAAAATATCCATTTTTTCTTTTTGCAATTTAGCATCATCTTGCCGTGCATCTTGCAGTGTTGTCGCTTGATGTTGCAAGGTGGAATTTTGTTTAATGAGGTCTTGTGTTTGGTTCTTATATCCGTGTAGGCAACTTTCTAAACTAGCGATTTTGTCCTGCACTTTAATAAAGTGAGTGATGCTACTATGATTAAGCATCAGGTCTTTTAAATCTTTCTCTATGATTGGATTGTAGTAAGGCAAAACCGCTGACTTCTTTGTCTATGAATTTGTCTAAATCACCCATATTATCTATGCTGTCTAGTGAGACCCTATTTCCAGCAAAATTGGGACTAACAACAACATCATATCCCAAAAACTTTTTATTTTTTAAATCCCAAACATTGCTAAAACCTACTCCATTCTCAATTAAGCGTTGTGCCTTTAATCCTTTTTCCGTGTTGTAAATAAGTTGCTGGTGTGTAATATAATTGCCTGATACTGATACGCTTTCTGTCATACAAATGGGTTCTATCTCTCTACCATCTATATCCGTCTCGGTAGCAATATATCCTTTCTCAGGCACTCTATACTGATGACCGTAATAACCCTTGCATAAACCACTAGCGATATTTTGCTGGACTCCTTTATCACTAAATAACGCTTTAATATCTGCTGGGTTATAATTTCTTGAGACTCCAAAATTATGTCGTGGTTTGTAAAATCATAAGTGATAATTACACGCATTTTGCCATTATCTAATTTTTAATTGTATTTTTTTGCTTGTTAAACATCATTCCTCCTGTGGTTCTTGTTTTAAATATTTGCTCTATAACTACCTGAATTTGAATATCTTTATTGGAAGTAGATTGTGAGATTAGCGGTTCTATTTGTTCCTTTAAAAATATATGTGTATTTTCATTATCAGTAAGTTTTAATGCTTTCATTTGTTCTATATAACTTGCTAATTGCGTGGTGTTTTGCAATGCTTCCATTCTTTGAGTCTCAGACGCCATTTTCGCCTTGTTTAAAGTAGAAGTAAATCTAATATCTACCATCTCTGGGTTTAAATCCCATTTATGTTTTACTTTCATATGTAATAAAAAATTATCTTTAACAAACGACCGAACACTTTTCCTTATTTGAGAACCTTGTGCATCCATTTGTAAAGAATTTTCTATAATTCCATCTTTTTCGCCGCCACCCATAGTGCTGTCGCCAAACGGTGTGAGTGCGATATTAAAACCTATATCTGCTAGATAATTTTTAGTATGGAATAATAAATCATCTACTGTTAATCCCCCATCTCTACTGCTTTCTTGTATAGATATATTGCCAGTCCCCCCATCACCAGTGGTGGGGATAATATGGGTTGCAACCGAAAGATTGGCGTTCTTGCTCCTGACCTTGTCTTTCATTTTATCCTGAACGCTTTTAATTTGCTTTACTAATCCTTGCTGTAATGCTCTTCTATTTTCTTTATCTACACCATTGATATTCTGCGTGATAAAGCGTTCTACTACCGAGTTGGATATTCTTTGATTAGTAAGGGCTTGTAATGCGAATTGAAAGTTATCAAAAACTATCCTCGCAACCTTCTACTATTCCGCCATAAATGTTATCCTCAAAAAACCGCTCTTGTTCGTGAAAAACATTCTGATTATCAATATTTACCATATTGTCTGAATTGACAATATTTATGCCGTTGCTGGAAGCGTTTAGTCTAGCGACCTCTATTGGTGCAATATAAGTCCTGCCTGTCTGCGTGTGCATCGCTTTCTTTTTAATCAAACTGCTATTTGAGACCTCAAATGCAACACTCCTACCCCTATTGGATATAATTGGGGTGATGTTGATAGGTTTAGTTGCATAACCAGTAATGAGTTGCGTTATCCCTTTTTGCTTGTCAATAACTCTCTTTGCATAACCATCGCCAAAAAATTGTGCGTCTATACAAAGTTCTAGTAATTTCTCATCTACTAAATTAGTGATATATTTAATCTCTTTTCGTAATATTTCTTTTACATTGTCTGGTTGATTATCTAAATCATCAATATTTATCTCAAAAGGTTTTGATTATCGTGCGTTGTTCCCAATGCCCTTACTATCAAGACTTTTATCATTTCTCTTGTAAATGTATTCTTATACATTGCAAAGCGTTTTACATATTCTTGGTCTCGTGAGCGTAAATCAATATTATTTGTTATACTACTGGAAAATATTAAATCACGCATCGTGCTACCGCCCAGCATCATCTCCTGCAACATTTCCTGCGTATCGGTATTATCTTGCTCTAATTTCTTTGCTACTTTTTGCCTATTCTGTATTAGTTTGTGTTCCATTAGGTTCTCCTTAATGTATATCTAATCACGCCTGATGTTTGTATTTTCTTTTCTGCTTTACTTATTTGCATTGCAATATTTAAATCAACCATCTTAACTATTGTCCCAATGGGGAGAATGTTTTTATATTTGATATAACAGGTTTTATTATCAAAATTACCCTTAAAGTCTATTGCTTCACCGCCAGTCTGCATTTCCGCATATTCCTGCGATGTTGATGGCTCAAACTCTCCATAAGAACTTTTTAAAATCAACAGAAAGGATGGGACTGGCGTTAAATAACTATTGTAAGAACTTTTCTGCCTATTAAAACCTATTATTTCAATATCCGTCTCAAACTCGTCAAAGGTTTGGTGCTTCAATTTATTATTTTTATTGTCCCAAACATCTGGTATTTCCAGCATTATAGGCACACCCCTCGCTTCAATATGCCTGTCAAGTTTTTTTTTAGTTTGTAGATTGACTAATTCTATTAAATTTTTAGTGCTATTTATCATTATTAAACTCATCTTTTTGTTGTTCTAGTCGCTTAATATCGTTGATAAATCGCTGATGGCGTTCTTCCTCAGTTAAGAACTCATTATTTCTGCCTTTCAAACTATCTATTGCATCTCGCAACAAAATCATACCTTTTATATGCTTATCGGTAGGCAGATGCGTAATGATTTTTTGCTCCATTGCTGATATATCCTTACCATCTACATTAGTAGTAAATAATTCTTTTTTTACAGGTTTGCCATTCTTAACGATAATCTTATATCTAACATTTGTCTCTTTGGTTGTAATTAAACCGCTTGAGACTGCCATCAGTAATTGATATAAATTTTCAAACTCTTCAATAGTGTCGTTGATGGTATATTTTCCTGCCAAAGTTTGCTCTAATTTACTTGCTATTTCTACTGGTAATTCGTTATAAAGTCCTAAAATATTGGAGATTTTATCTAGTCTTTTACTTACTCTTTTTGCTGGTGTAAGACTAACTCCGACTGCATCAATTATTAGCAGGTAATTTTGGACTTAACCATCTTAGATTTCGTGTGCTGTGTTGTAAAACATAATTGATAAACGCCTGTTCATCTTTAAACAAAGAATATCCAGCGATTAAGCATTCTAATTTTATCAACTTTCGCCTCAGAGCCCTTTAAACTCTGTCAATGTTTTATAAGTCATTATCTGCTTTTTCTAGTAAAAATTTTATTACAACTTCTATGCTTCGCAAGTCATATGTTTTGCGCAAATCGTTAAGTTTGTCCCTTATCTCTTTTGAAAGTCTTATCGTGGTCTTGTCTTGCATATGTAAGTAAGTATATTTATGTATATAGCGTTATTATACTATATTATTGATTATATTTTTTGGTTTTTGGTGTTATGTAAGTCTAATGCCAAATTGACTGGTAAATCAATATTTGAGGCATCAATATTGAGTAAAATATCTATCAACTCGTTATAATTGGTGGCAAAAAAAAACCTTTCTCTATATTTATATAGATGTTGTTTTTTGCAATTAAACTCATTCCCTCTGCTGATTGCAGAAAATCTATATTGACAATAGAATACTGTCCGATTAAGTGGTTTAATTCTAAAATAGAATTACGCTTATCTTGGGTGTCTGGTGCATCAAGAATAACCTCCAGCCCTTGGTTTAATCCTTTCTCGCAAAAAGCACCCAATAGATAAAAACTCATTAACCCACTCTCACCCTTGGTTAAACACAATGCTTCTGCTTTTATGCAAGATTGTAGGGTTGCTGTATTATTAAATTTTAGAGTGCCTATCAGTAAGGACTGATTATCGCTCTCTCTACTTGGATAAAGCAAGTCTGTCGGATGTAGGTTTTCTCCGATTGCTAAATTTTCCCAAAAGTAAAAAACGATAATAGGTCAATATTGCCAATGCATCTTGTATTGCTAATTGACTAATTTCCTGATTGCTTAATGTTGTGTTATTATCTAAAAACTTTGCTATAAATTGCAAAGTGTTTAATTTTTTTTGAGACTTCAATAATAGTAAAGTCTCTCTAATGGAATTATTGCGTAAAGTAATTTTTCTATCTTGTATTTCTATTTCTACACTTTCCATTTTATCCCCATTTTAATTGGTTTCCCATCCTTGGTTTGAATGCACTAGTGATTGTTTGCATATCTCCGCCATCGCTAGTAAAAACTCTTTCTATCGCACCACTTACAACAAACTCTCCGCTCAACACCAAACTTTTACGCCACTCTGCATTTAGTGAATGGATTGTGATTTGATAATACCACTCACTTTGCATTAAAGAAGTTCCGTCGGTGGGTTTGATTGGAGTGCCATCATCTTTTTTAGCAAGTAAAGTAAATACTAGATTGTCGGCTGTCTCTCTAAATGTTATACTTAATTCAATATCTGTCGCTTCTCCCACCGAGGCATAACTGCTACTGCCTATTTTTTCAGCATCATATTCCATACCATCCGTGGTGATAGATATTTCGGTTATATTGTTTTCAGTCAAGATTATAGGATTACTGTTTATTGGAGCAACTCGCCTTACGGTAATGCTGTATTGGTCGCTCCATTGAGTTTTTTGCAATGCAGTGTGAAAATCTTGCAGGTGTTGTTTGTATTGTGGAGACCCAATCATTTTTAAATAATTACCGATGTAGGCATTTCTATATTGTGCCTATTTCTTAATTCATTGCGTAAAGTTTGAATATCTATATTTTCCAGACTAACATCCTCCAAACCGATGCTGGAAAGAGTTTTTATATTTTGATTGGTAGTATCTTTAATTACAAAACTTGCCACCATCATAAAATCCTCAACATAATCATAACGGAGGTTAAAAGCAGAGTTATTTATTGGGTGAATTGCAATATAATATCCATTTTCTACTTCGGAGACTTCACGAACAATAAACCTACCAATGCCTAAAAAATCATATTCAACAAACGCCTTAATTTGATTATCATTAAAGACTTTTTTAGCAACAGGGTATCTTATCACCACCTCACTAAAAAACAACGAACAAGTCCTAAAAAAGGCACTTGTTTGCTGGTCTGTTAATAAGTTATCACCGTTTAGAGTTAATTGATTATTAAATATTTCTTGTAATTGCATTACCCTTTAAGATGTTTGGTTATATCTGTCGGACTTGGGTATTTTTCAGGTGGAAAATAGTGACCATTAACTTCAATGCTTAATGTTAAAGGTGTGGTTGTGCTTTCACTATCTAATTCAGGATTGTCTTCCACTACATAATACAATCAGTCATCGCACCATATAGGGTCATTTGGTCGTTATCTCTACCCAACCAAAACTCAATAGTGGGTTTTTCGCCTGACATTAAGATATTATTTACCATAGATATAGAACTCAAGGTGCTTCGTTCTATTAGTGTCATTGGAATGATATTGTGAGTTTGTAAATATCCTGCCTCAGCACTTTTAATACCCCTTGCTCCTGTTTTTTCTATTTTTTCGTGCTTTAACATTGGCAAGGAAGCGGTTTTAATATCAAAGGTAGCGTTTGCGTGTCCCTTAATGATAATCACCGCATCAGCACCAACCATTGATTGCCCCCGATTTTTTTCTGCTTCGTGAAAAAATTTTGTTGTTCCGATTTTCATAATTTAACCTTTATTTTAAATAAATTTAACAGTATCCCTGTTGATTGCTGTTTTTGACTTAAAAGATAATGATATTTCTTGCTTTAACCTGTTTGCCATTACCATCTATTTTTCTTACATCTTCACTTTCGCTCACACTTTCTAATACATAAATTGAGTTAAACCTTTTGTTTGCAATGGATATATCTACATCAAAAGGCACATCCCCCATCGCAAGTCCCCCATCGCCAACTACCTGTCTAAATAAACCACCGCCTAAATTTGGTGATGAAAATCTATGCAATAAAGCAATAGGTCTCTCTACTTCCTCCATTGTATTTTGGATTGCTTCAAATACAATAGTTAAGTCTAAACTTAATGGTTCTGCTCCGCTCCAAACCTGCATAGATGATGCAATACTGTTTGTAGTTTTTCCTATAAGTTTAGAATGGTTCAGTATCCTCTGCTAAGCCAATACTAGTAAAAAAATGCTTCTATATTTTTAACTGCTTCGCCAGTTTGCAGTAAAGCGGCCGTAGATGCAAAACCACTATCCAAACTCTTGCCCTCCAGACTACTCTCCCAATTAGAACTCGTGCTATAACCCACACTCTTTATCAAACCCCTAACAACTATATCCTTAAAGGGGTTGCCATTGGGTAGCAACTTAAATCTCTTGATGTTATTACCCTCTGGATTAGATGCTTCTATTTTAATATCACAAAATAGATTTTCATTATAATTATAACGATTGACCCAACCATACACCTTGTTTGACATTATCTATTAGCAACTTTCATAGATTTTGCTCGTTTAAGTTTAGCACTACCACTATGTGCTTTACGCCTTGCTTTCATTAGTGCCTGTTTTTGCTTTGGAGAAAGGATAATTTTTTTACCCGGCAATCTTTTATTTACCCAAACTTTTTTACCCTTTCTTACAACTTGTGTGCGTTTATATCCAGACTTTCTATTAGGCATAGCATCTAATTCAACTAGTGCGTTGCAATTATCAGTGTAGATAGCATCCATGTCAAAGGTTGTTTTTTGAAATGATTGTATTATTCCAGACATCGTATCGGCGGATAGGTTGTCGTTTGTGGCAAAATAGGTTGTTGATATCACTCTCATCGCAACCTATACTATCTAAATAAACCATAACTTTACTAGCAACGCTATCAAAGTATAAACCAGTATCATCTTCTAAATCTAATAAATCCTCATCAGCAAACATTGGCTCTATTGCAAAAATAAGAGCATCTACCGTTATGCCATCATCAGGGTTTAAATGTTGCAGGGTGTGGTTTAATATATCCGTTGCTACCAAATTAGGTGCTTCTACATTTCTTATCATAATAAGTCCTTATTTACTTTTTTTCTTTTGCCACTCCTTACATATCCACCGAAAACATTTAATCCTGCTTTTGCTCTTTTATTCATAGATTTTTCTCTCTTCTTTTCAGCGATACTTGTGTGAGATTTTTTTAACATGCCCTTAATGTGCTTCATCTCACTTGGAGTTGCTTTGCGTTTAGTGTTATGCCTTGCTCTTGCCATAAGCGTCGCTTCAGTCGCACCTTTTGCCGTGACCTTTGTTGCTGGGCGTCTCCAAAATCCTTTATCTCCATTAGAATATCCATTCACACACTTAACATAGGGTTGTAGTTTTGTAATATGCTTTGCACTGCCACCACGACCTGCTTTGCATTCGCCCCTATTCTCATAGAATGTATTATCTACGGTAATACCATCTGCATCAACCGTATCATTCACAAGTTTAAATACGAATTTAGAGATATTGCCATCTACTTTTTCGGTAAGAGTTTCTGCTAGTAAAATGAGTTCGCCTAATGATATATCCTCATCATCATTTAGCAAGTCATCTATTGTAGATTTGGCAATGCCAATGTGTTCCAGCATTCCAATTACACGCTCACCGATATAATCATATGCTTGGTCTAATTCTTCATCATCATCAGTGTCAATATAACCATTGATGATGTTTGCTAAATTATTTGGATTTTTCTCGTTAGTATCTAAAATTTGAGTAATGATTTCTGTCAAAATATGATGCGTTTGATAAACATCAAGTTGATTGTCTATCAAGTCTTTAACATCTACTTTTGCAGTAGGTTCGGTTTTTTTATCTATTGGTTTCATTTTTCTATCCTTTTAATTGTTTATACTAAAATACCTTTTATTATACCCCTACGCATACGCCCTCTGGAATATAAGAATAATCAACTTTCACTGTATCACTGTCCTTGGTGGTCACGGATATAGTGTATTTATCAGTTATGGGTTGTCCTTTATCATCAAAACTACGGAAGTAATGATTTTTCTCACAACCCAAAAACAAAGTATTTACTTCTGCTTCTATAATGGAACGAGCGACTTCTAGGTTTTTAAATAAATTGACTTCCATAATTATGGCAATTTGTCTCTCAATAAAACAAACACCATCACTAACAGGTGCTAATCTAGTGGCAATATTTTTCAGGTTCTCCTGACAAGACATCCATAATAACAAACTTGTCATTCAGCATACCTGTTGTGTTAATTCTATTATCCACCAATTCTGTTTTTTCACTATCGGTCAAAGGTTCTACATCCTCATCTAAAACTCTCGGTAATTGATATGAGACCCCCAGCAATACCAGCAACACGATACTCAATCCTACCATCAATTAAATTACTTAAATTGCGTCTCACACTTTGCCCTGCAACATATCCGCTTACGCCTATACTTAAACCCCCAGCATCAAACTTATTTTTAACCCTATTCCAGTAGAACCAATTATACCTGTCATTCATTCCTAGATTTATTCGCATATTCTTGGCATTGTTTAAACTACTTGCTTTAATATCTACGATTAGCGGTGTTTTTGCTTCAAATGTAATTGCTCTTAAGGATTGGATTGCCCTGATGTTGTCTAAACCAGCGGTAATACAATAATCGCAACGCTCTATTTTAGTTTTTAACCTAGAGATAGCATAATCGTAATTTTTTACACCTGTATCTACCAATAATCCGTTATCAAATGTTTTAGTTAATGAAAAATTTGATTCATAATTAGCGTGGTCTGATTTTGCTTTTGCTGTGATAATTCTAGTATCTACAACATTACCAATATAATTATTAACACCATAATCATCGGTGCTATCAAACTTGCAACCGCCAGATATAACATATATTTCAGTTCCAAATTTATTATATACTTTAATCGTTAAAATATCACTCTTATTGACTACATCAATGGTAAATTTATCAGTAAAACAAGCACTTACTACAATCTCTACTGGTTCTGTTGATGCTGTGTCTTTCCAGTCTTTGATGTTGCTTCCACCAAATACATTGATGTCGGCAGTATCTACAATTCCCAAAACATTGCCTTTGATTTCCAAAACCTTTGTTGTGCTGTCTGCTCCTAGCACTCTACCGACGACCATCTTGCCGTTAAAAACTAGAAAAATACTCTTGCATGTGATATGCAAGTTCGTTATCCAAAGAACCACCCTTATTGGTATCGGTAGATAGTAGTTCTACTGTCGGTTTTTCAAATACTGTTAAAAAGTGTGGATTTCCAGCGTTTATTTTACCAATCGCCCCCACAATGCCCTTCTCTTGCGGTTCTAGTGTTAAAGTTAAATCCGTGGTCTCTTGTATAAAAATACTTACATATTTTTTCTCTGACTTACATACATAGTGCCTCCTTATTTTTTGCGTTTTGCCTTTGATTTTGCTTCTGCGTTTGCTTCTGCGTTTGCGTTTGTATCCACAAAACAACAAAACTATACGCATCATCAGTTTTTTATATTATCAAACTTTTCTAATTCTTGCGATGTGATAAAAGATGTGTGTAATGTTGTTTGTGAGTGTGGTTGTAAAACCAAATTGCAAAACTCTATAACACTGTCTGTTTTATTAGCGATAATTGTATTCATTTTATTACTCCTGTTGATGCACTACTCTTATTGTTAAGAGTAGTGCTTTGGATTATTTAACTTTTACTAGAACTTTTTTCGCTAGTTTTTGAGAGCGTGATTGCTTATTAAGTGATACTACAATTTCGCCTGATAGTGTGACCTCTTTGCTACCTGTGAAAGAGACAGTATCTGGCAATAATGGAAGTCCTATACCGCTTACTACAATACGCTGTGCTGGGTCAATAGGAGAACCAATAACAAACACAGTAGCATTTGTATTGTTTGCACTTGTTGTGCTATCTACTACGCCATTAGTATCAACAAGGGCGTTCTCAACATCGTGTCGTGGATTAAAATAACAATCATATTGCTTATTGATAGTTCCTAGATAACGAATGCCATTTTGGGTGGTATTTGCTGGTGTTGTTATACTGCCTTGGGTGTCATCAGTCAAAGCATTTACAATACTTACTAATGCACTACCACCAATCAATACAACCCTTGAAGTTAATTGACTTTCAGTTAAAATTGAATTTGCAGTATCTCCCACAATTACATTAAACATTTTCACTGCTTCGCTCAGAGATGCAAAATTAGAACTATTTACTCCGCTTAAGTCAAACATAGCATTATTACCTGATTGGTCTTTTTGCCATTTCGCAAAACGAGTTGCTAAACTGATTTTTACTGCTTTAATTTCATTAGCATTACGAGTAATAACTTGATTAAGACCAATGGATGTTAAATCAATTCCACCATTTGCTAAAACTTTACGGCGGTTTAAGTTATCTGTTTTAATTCTTGCTCCGACCACTCTCGCAACATAAGTATTAGATGAGATTTTAGTCCCAATTACTGGCGTGATTTTAGATATATCATCGCTATCTAATACACCCTTAAAGTGAATAGGGGTAAGGTTTGCAATATTATCAGATATAGTTAAAACAATAGTTCCAGCAGGATAGTTAAATGTTGCAGTATATGTAATACCGTTTATTACTTCACTTTGAACCGAAGTATTACCTTTACTATTAACATAAAAATCGTTGAACTCAATAAGACTATCACCATCAATAATAACCTCATTGACGCCTCGCTCCATTTTGAAAGTATCTGCATCTGTGCTTTTTGCTTTCAACTGGAATGTGAAAGTTTGAGTTCCAGTGAGAGACAACATTGTAGCCTCTCTATCAGTCATCATTAGTTTATCGCCACTATTGACAGGAGTGATTTCCGTATTATCTAGTGTATCTGCCATACCTTTAACAACCATACCTGAGACTGTTTGTGTGGTGTATTTCAGCGTTCCAGTTCCTGATTTTGTAAAATTGGATAGACTGCCATCAATCGCTTCAATATTACTACTTATAATTGCGATAATATTAGTCGTAATTAGTGTAGATAATATTTCAGCACCTGTCTGGTCGTTTATGGCATCTAAACTAAACTCACTACCTTCATAACCCTTAATGGTTTGCGAAGCGGCATCCATTGCCATTGCAAGGGCGTTTGCATCTATATCTATACCGCCATCGCTTAATCCTTGCAAACTATCCGCTATAATACCCGGTAAAGTAATTGTACCACCAGAAGCGGAAGCCAATATATCTGCTCCTACTTTATCTAAATCACTACTAGCAATATTACTCTCTAGTGTGTTGGCAACATCTGTTTTAATTGCATCTAAGTCAAAATTTGACATATTCTATCTCCTGAAAAAAAAAAAACTATCTTGTTATCGTTATTATACTCTTTTATCCAGTTAAGTGGTCTATAACAACATTTTTATTTGGTTGAATATGTAGGTCTATATAGTCCTTCATACCACCCTCGCATGAGCAAACATCTTTTACAGGTATTTGCCACTGCGGAACAAACCTTAACTGCGTAAATTTATAGCCGGGGTCGTGTATTGGATTTGTAGTTTTGTCTTTAACCACTAATCCGAATAAGTGTATATCTATTGTTTCTAATCCATCAGTTCCAATAGTTTGTGTTTTGATAAATTTTAAGTCATCTGGACTTACCTTTATCCCTGTCTCTTCGTGTAATTTTCGTAAAGCACATTGTTTTGGCATTTCACCGGCATTAAATACACCAGCAGGAAAATCCCATTTAAGATTATCGTGACGCTGTCCCATCAAAATACTATTATTGCTCTTGCTTTGGACTATCATCACCACTGCCTGTTTATTTTTTTGTGCCTTATCATCTTGAATGTTATCCATTGCGATAACACTTTTTTTCTTTAAAAAAGCAAATCGCCCCATCCCATTCATTGCATTCCAGTTATTAGGAATAGTAGTATCTAACTTCATTTCACTTTCAACACCCGGCAGTTTTTTGTTTCTAATGTATCCTTGTATCAGTTCCCTAATCATTATTATACTCCAGTTGATTGTGAATACCTGCAATTTCTACATCATCGCCCTCAATGTATAGATAATTCAATGGTTCTACAACATCTACATCTCCGTGCATAATCATCGCCCCATCGGAGTAAAAATCATCAATAATAGATAAAATAACTCGCAATAATTCCACATCGCTTAAACTTTCAAGACCTAATTTTTGTTTTAATTTACTATCTCTTTCAATTAAAATAGGGTAAAAAACCCCCAATGTTTTGCCTTGAAAGATAGGCGGTCTGCCTAAAAACTCTTTAAATTTTTTCTTGCAGAAGTCATCGCCAAACCTTGATTTATCTTTACCTAAAATCAACGCATTCGCCTTCCACTTGTCATCTATTATTGTATATAAGTCTTGCATACTATCCTTTAAAATCTAAATTCTGAAGTAAATCCCCAGTTCCACATGCCTGTTTCAACCAATTCACCTTCATCATTATACGCTTCTATTGGGTCTTTTACTGTAAAACTGCGACCGCTTCTTGTGGTTCTATAATCCTCTTTTAGTCCTTTTCCACGCACTATTAAATTCAATTTTTTATCTAGGTAAATCTTCTCATCATATTCACTTACTCCCCTAGGGGTAAAAAAGTATTCTTCATCTAGTTTTAGAATTTCAGGATAATAACTAAATGCTTCATATTTACCACTCAATATATCCCTAATAAATTCAGATTTATTATCGCTACTTTGGAATGCTTGTATTATCGTTTTAATAGGTGCTTCCCTTAATTGCAGGGGTGTCATTTCACTTACTGCTTCTTTTAATGTGTGATAATCGTTAAGATATTCTAAAATATTAGATATTTTTTTACCATTAGATACTCTAATCCCTTTTAAAATATTGGTCTCTCCTGTAAAGAATAACTCCCACTTTTCTCTACTATCTTCGGTTATTAAAATCTTAACCAAGTCCTTGACTTTTTTCAAAGTAGAAGCATCTAAATGAACCAGCAAACTATAATCAATATCCTTGTAGGTGTCTTTAAGACTGATAGCATTACTTTTATTTATAGTTCTCGCTACGGATGGGGTATTAGTTGAAAATCTTATTTCGCTAGTTTTACCTGTATAAAAAACTTGCTTATACAACACACAAGCATATTCTCCTTGCACCGCACTCGCATCATCGGTAAAGTGTGGTAATATCTCCAAAATATCGGAACTAGTAAGTGTAAAACGCCACGAATTAGAGAGGTCTGGTTTATCATTTATATCACTAAAAACTCTTATCAAATCTTGAAAACTATGATTACTCACATCAAAATTTTCAGGCGTGATTTCTTGACCGTTGAAGTATTTATCTGCAAGTACCTTGTTTTCTTTTATTTCCCCCAACACATCTTCTACTTCCGCCTCCGCTCTTAAATAAGAGGTGGTCTCTTTATGGAGAAAATGCTTGTTATTTTGTGTCGGCAATGAGCCATTTACTCTAAAATACTTTTTTTTCTTTATGCCTTTGATGTAGATAAATTCACCATCTATATATTCAACACATTCACTTTTTAAAACAAGATTGTTATCTATATCAAGCACCATTACGCCATCCTTAATATCTTTTACTAATTGAATAGTTGCCTTATCAGTAGAGGTTGTCTTTGCTACTTCAAGTGTTTTCTCTATCGTATCAAAACGCTTCTCGTATTGCTCTTTGGCGGCATCTACAACATCAGAATTGACTTTATCTATAATGAACTGCAGGTCTGATAAAACTTGTTTGCCACCTACAACATCAGTGGACGCTTTAACGATTGTGGAGACAACATTGCCATAGTATCCTCCGATATCAGCATCACTAATGTTTTTTATATTTCCATTTATCACTGCTTCGGCAATTATAGGATATATGTTTGATTTTTTATCATAACTTTTTTTGCCATTCTTGTCTATTGACTTAATGCCTAAAATATAATTACTTAATAGTTTAGGTTTTTTCCCTAAGTCCTGAATTTTATCACGATGAACGCTAGAGTATTTTACGGCATCTGGCAACATTCTATCCAAAAATTGCTTGTAAGTTTTAACACTATCCGTAAATGCCTGTTTAATACTCTCATCTAAAACTGCATTGGTGAGATTTTGTTGCTCTTCGTGTTCTTTCGCTAGTCGTTCTATTGCTTTATCTTTAACTGATAAAATTTGTGCATCGGTCACCTCAGTGCCGTATTCTTTAAGGGCATCAACAATAACCTCATTGGAACACACGCTATAACTAGTAATACTATCTAGCGTAGGATTTTTAATATCTTGTTGCCAGTTTGATTTAACTTCTAGCATTGAATTTTTAACATTATCAAACGAACCATTCTGAAGGTACTTAAACACATCTACCTTTTTTATCTTATTGCCCTGCCTTAAACCTCGCCCGGTTGCTTGTTCTAAAACATCAGGTGTGTCTGGCATATCCATTAAATGGACTGCCCTTGTCATAATATTAAAATTAACACCTGTGTTGAACGCTTTTGTAAAGAGCAAACAAACCGCCCCTGATTGGCGATTGTAATTATTTTCAAGTTGTGCCTTTTTACCTAAATCTGCATCCTCTTCCGCACTCTCTGATATTGTAATATTATTACTGTTAAAAATTTTGATTTCTTGCTTACTGGACTTACTATATTCATTTAAGAAGTAATTTATCACTTCCACACCAGTTAAACTGATTGAAAAAATCAACTGTTTTGCTTGACCTTGTTTTAAAATTTCATCTATATTTGATATAAGTTGATGATATTTTGGATAATCCCCTATTTTTAAAACGCCTTCAATATCTTTCAGGTGTTCAATCATTTTTTTAACCTCGCTTCTTTCCAGCGTAGGTAAGTTTAATGTTGTTCCTTTTAATATATCTGATGCCTTGTGCCTTGTTGATATACCAACCATTATGGTTTTTTTATTTATAACAACACTACCATCGGTCTCTTCTTTTTCCGTGATTGTTTTTTGCGACATCTTTAAGGTTAAGGCAAACGCTACCGCTTTGTCTCGTTGTTCCGCTGTTGCTTTACTTAAATCAAATGAGATAATCCCTAAACCAAAATCTTTATTGATTGCTAGTTTATCTATCTTACTCATCATAGAGAAAGTTTGTGAGTCTGCCATTAGGCGTAATATTTCACTTCCTTGCGTAATATCATAACCGTGTTCGGCAGCTCGGAGAGTAGATTTCGCATCAGGTCTTTCTAAATCTATATTTTTAACCAAATTCTCTGCAGAACGCCAATTCGCAAAAATCATTTGTTTAGTATCCTCTAGTTCCTTACTGCTAGATGCTACTGTAATGCGGTTTTCACTATCAGGATTTATATAGTCTATGCTGTCATCTTTTTCCGCTTCATCTTTGGCATTTCTATACAAGACCGACCCTAGTCCAATAGACCGCAATATTTGTAGATTTTTAAGACCTACAAATGTTTTAGATTTTACTGGACTCCCAGTAATAGCACTCGTGCGTAGCAACTCTTTAATATCCAAGAAAAGATTTGCAAAATTTTTCTCGCTACCTATACTCATTCCAGTAGTATTCTTTAACACAGTGAATAACTCCATTGGCGAACTAGTAAAAGGTGTAGCGGTTGCATATATCACGCCACGCCCTTGCTTCTTGTGGAGTAATGCCGATGCGATGGTTAAATTCATACCGTAGATACTTGCCAATATAGAACTGCTATACTTTACTGATGTTTTAACTGAAAAACTGTTTTTTGCTTCGTGTCCTTCATCTACCAAGATTGCACCAATACCAGCAGTCTCAAAATATCCAATGTGGTTTTTTTGTTTGTCTATTTTTTCAAAATTATCAGAAGTCAATGGGGTGAGTCTGTTGGTTTTAATCATAGACATGCTTTCAGGTAAAAAATCCATTTTAATAAAAGCATCTCTCGTGATTACCACAACTTTCACCTGCTTATTGGTTGCAAGTTTATTCCAAGCGGTTTTATCTTTTGTCTCTATAAAATCTACAATGCCGTGCCTGTCTTTTTGTAAAAAACTTGCATTTTTAACTGTTCCATTATCGTTTTTTTCGCCCACTAAAATCTGCTTTCTCCAACTATCTATCAAGTGTGTAGGGACAATTATCAATGAGCGTCTTGCTTTGCGTTTATTGACAATGTTTAAAGCGGTTAAAAATATCATTCTACTCTTACCCAGACCAACGCCGTGTGCCATTATTCCACTCATACTGTCCGTAAAACGCTGTATATCCTTGTTTTGATATGCGTGGTTGCTTGTTAAAATTTGTTCGCTAATATCACCCCTTAACGAGTTGATAGGTTTAGAAGTATCCGAAAAATCACCAAAACTGACCTGATTGTCTGCATTCAAACTATCTAGTATAGCGGCAACTAAAATCTCATCTTGCTTTACTTTAATATCAATCTGTGTATTAAATTTTGCTATTTCTTTTTGATTGTATTCTAAAATGAGTTGCTTATATTCTTTGTTGAAAAATGCCGTGGGTTTTTTCCTGTCTCCCGGATAATAACTATAATTCTCACTATGTATTTCTATTTCCCTTACTTTTTGAGGTGTGTATTCAATGCCAAGCAATGATAACATTTTATCATAATAAAAACCTTTGCGATAAAACGAAGCGACATTACTTTTGTTTGTAATAATATCTGTTGCTAGTTTAATTTTCCTGTCTTTGGAGTCGGTTAAGAGAGAGACATTACTGTCTCTCTTAATTTTTAATACTCTACCATGCAAACTTTCAGGAACTAGTATAGTAATATTGGACTGGTCTAGCGTTATACCGCTTATCAATATTGGTTTTATAAACTTTGATAACTTATCAACAATTTGATTATATTTTTCTTTATATTGCTCTTCACTTAAACCTGATTTTGGATTAAACTCACGGATTGAGTTAAAATATTCCTTTAATTCACTTACTTTAACGCCATTGTAAGCAACGCTACCGATTTCTACTATACCCTCGGAGGATAATAGCACTAGTTCGCTCATCACTTCATCGGCATTTAATAGTTGATTATTGCTATTATCTAATACTATACTGGTTTCTATCTTTGTTGCCTTGCCTTGTGATAGCAAATCATCTATATCAAGTTTATCTATTGGCGATATATCATCACTAATAACAATAAACTCTTTCTTATCAAAGTCCCACATTGCCTCTAGTTTATTAGTAAAACTGCTAAAAACTTCTTTGATAACTTTATCGTGCAATGGGTCTTTTAAATAAAACTTTTTAATTGTGTTTAAATTAGTTATTGCTTTTAAGTTTTTGTTAAAAGTTAAAAAGTTTATTTTATCGCTTTCTTTATTTACTTTAAATGAGTGTATTGCATATACTAGTTTAAATAATTTATTTTTATCAGTCTCCTTTACTTTTATCACTTCCAGATATTTGCCAATTCCTCGCAATAGATATAACACCTCTTTAACCCTTAAAGAAGTGGGTAAAATTTTATGCGAATTTACTTCTAGCAAGTTGTTAAAAATGTTAAGGAACAATGCATCATCTTTTGCTTTGTTTTTAAATTCTTTGCATAAGCGAAAATAATCTAAAAGTTCGCCTAATTTTGACTCTTGCTGGTTTATCTCTATACTTTTGTCGTCCAAAAAAACACCATCAATGTTTATTGGGTCACCATCAGTGCTTATTAAGTTGCTATAAACAAACTGATTTTTAAACTTTGTTTTTGTTAATTCTTGAATTTTGGGTTTTATTTCATCAATAGATAAAGTGGTTAAACACTGGTCGCCATTTATATGCTGTGGATTGTTTTTGTGTAAGTCCGTTTTTTTAAAATCAGTGCCTTTGATAAATTGACCTATAACATTGTTATTGTTATTAAAATAATTGGCACTGTAAAAACCATCACAAGCATCGCCAAGAGAGTTGAAAAAACTTTCATTGGAGAATAAACGCTGTTGAAAACTCTCAACAATAACTGCAGGGTGTTTTTCAAAAACTAATATATCTGTGCTTACATTAGCACCAGTGTGAGAAAATACTTTATTTGGTAATTTAATACCGCCCACGAAAGAAGCCAATTTCAAAATCTTTAATTTTACTTCTTTCGTTCCAGTAGTCATAAACGATGAAGGCACGATAAATACTGCTCTTTTTTTCGGTTTTAATAACTCCAAACTGCGGATAATAAAATAATCCTCAAGGCGATTTACTTTATTAAATCTCGGAGAGATATCCCTACTTCTATCTCTCCGAGATGCGAATGGGACATTAGTGATTACTCCATCGTAAGAATTATCGCCTATCTCACTGGCAAAATTCTCAAAAGTATCGTTGATGGTAGGTCTGCCTATCACATTAGATATACCTGAACTTGTAGCATCTAATTCTACACGCTGTATATTAGCATTCAAGGTCTCTGTCATTAAACCAGTCCCAGAACTAGGGTCTAAAACTTTACCCTCAACATCGCCCAATAAAGAAGCGGTAGCATCTGCTAGATATTTTGGGGTGTAATACTCAGTGCCTGTATCATCATCACCTAAACCACCACCACCAGTATAGTTTTTTAGGATTTCAATCTCCTCGGTAGTTGCTTCTCTGCCTTCCCTAGTGATTATATCAAGTGTTTTTTTTGCTAGTGCGTTGTTTTTTTTGCGTTGCGATGGATTTGCTTTTTCACCAGTGATTAAATTACTATAATCTATCGGCGTTAATTTATCCACATCAATACTTGAGTCATCATTGATAGCACTCAACTGATTGACAACATATAACTGCTCGTATTCTTTTAAAACACTAATCAATGCAATCGCATTAAGTGATTTTAATTGTTTGATTAGTGCTATTTTTTTAATAGCGTTATTTTCTTGTAATATTTGTTGCTTTAAATTCATAAGTCGCCTATAAATTCATCAAGTTTGCCCATCATTTTCTTATAATCATCGCCATATTTTTCATTATCACTATCATAGGCATTTTGCAGTTTTTCTACATTGCTTTCATCTATATCGCCAATATCCTTGGTGTCAAGAATTGCCTGTAAGTTATAAGGTTTTTTGTCGCTCTCGCTATTATCTACTGGTTCTTTTTCTTTTTCTTGCACTGGTTTTGGTTTTGGTTTTGGTTCTTGCACTGGTTCTTTCTCTTGCACTGGTTCTTTTTCCTGCACTGGTTCTTTCTCTTTTTCTTTTTCCTGCACTGGTTCTTTTTCTTGCTTTGGTTCTTGCCTTGGTTCTTGCACTGGTTCTTGCTTTGGTTCTTGTTTAGTATTACCAGTTCTTGACTTTTTTCGTTTAGCGATTTTACCTTTTAGGTCTGCTATTTCTTGATTGACTTTATCCAATTCATCACGCTCTGTCTGAATGCTGGGGTTCTCACTTAAAAATTTAGCGTGATTACTGTCAATAATTGAAGCAATATTATTTATCATCAAACTCTCAATATCAAGTGTCCTGCGGTCGCTAAATACTGCTGGTGTAATATCTTTCTCGTTTAGTATCCACCGTGTAATTTTAAATGGTTCTTTTATTATTCTATTTATTACATTCTTGCCGTATTGTTTTGCCAAACCTATCAAGACCTGACCATCTCCTAATTCTAAAACCAATGGCGTAAAAGTAATTAAATCCTCATTTACCTTAGTTTTATAACTTGTGTGGACTCTAAAAACTCCATCAATGCTTTTTGTTTTTCCGAGTTTTGCATCTATTTTTTTAGCAATACGCTTTAAATTCTTTTGCAACTCTCGTAAATTCTCACCCCTTGCCAATTTTTTCATTTTAGCGGCGTCCATATCTACTGTGCCAGTATCATCTAATTTAATGATGGTGTTGCCTAGATGTGGATATGTTTCGCCGACCGCATTTAAACTCACTGCCACACTGTCAAACTTTGTGATAATAGCATCGCCAATAATTAGGTCTTTAACCTGCTGTATATAATCGTAATTCATCTTATTTTCCTTTAAATTTAGTCGTCTATCTCATCACCAATCTCATCACCAATGTCATCTTGTAGCATATTTAATTCTTTTGCCAATCTTTCTTTTTCGGCATTTTTTTCTTTCATCACATCCGAGTGATTGGTTTTTTCTTTTAAATCTTTTCCTTTTAAATCTGGAGCATCTACATCCGCTTTCATTTTTCTTTGATAAAGCATTTTAGAGCGTTTGCCTATAAATTCTGCTAGTTTTTTTGATAATGTTTTAGGTGTTTTATCTGCCATTGATACAAATGATAAACCATCAACTGTGACTATTTGAATAATACCTGTATCGTTTGCAATGTGGAAGTCAATCTCTTGACCATCATTAGTAATCGCTTCAATTAAAGTAGTCGGAGTGCCTTTATAGATAGCACCACCACTAATACGCCTTACGCTGTCTATTGATATTTTATAAGTTTTGAGTTTTTTAATGAATTCCAGCATAAAATCACTGCCCTCTAAATCTTTTTTATGAATTGTTGAATGTGTTGTATTTACTTGCATCTTTGTCTCCTTGTATTAAATTTTAAATGTGTCTATTTTGCTTTTTAATGCTGTTATTGCACCTGTTTTATCGTGCGACCAATTACCAGCAGAACTAACACCGCCCACAACTGCCTTTAATGATATTATCTCCGACATTAAATCACTTATAATATTTATAACTTCATTCCCAGCATTTTTAATCTCTATTTTATCAGTATTTATAGATGTTATTAGTGTTCTTGCGTTCTCAACTCCATTTACCTTAAATAGTAAATCAGTTTTAACATTGACCTCTTCCTTATTCTCAATACGGTATATCTGCTTCTTAACTAATTCTACACCTTGGTTGATAGAGCCTATGATATAGAAATTATTATATTTGTCAATAAATAATAAGACTTCACTGCCTACTTTGATATTTGGGCATTGCTCTCTCTCATCTAAATTTAGCGGATTGACATATATTGCTTTAATCTCTTGCCTTGTAGCGTGGAGTTTAACATTTATAAAACGCTCTCCTTTTCTATCGTTTGGATTAGTTAAGGTTGTTCCAGTTATAATATCAATCACAGTATATCTCCTAAAATCATGCTAGTAGAGATAATTTTATTAAAAACCAAAACTTCCTGCTCTATTACGATAAACGACTGATTATTTAATAAAATTTTACTCCCAATTTTTAAATTAGTAGAACTAGTTTTTAAATTAAATCTCGGAGAAAAAAAAGTATCCAGTCCATTCAGGTCGTTCTGCGTTGCAAATGGTAAAAATTTTGGCAAACCTCTTCCGTTATTAGTGCGAATATATTTATTAGTAGGTGTAATTGTATAGTAATTATCTTTAATAGTTTGTAATTCTAAAATTTGCGTTTGCCCACCATCAATTTCCGTTATATCCTGCCTATTATGTAATGCTTTGATATGTTTTGTAGTAATCCTTGCATTATCCACCACAAACACCAGTCCTTTCTTTCTCATCTCAAACTTTAAAAATTCTATTTGGTTTTTTCTCTCCACAATGTAAGTTTTAAATGGTATTGAAAATAACTCCAGTGTAGGTGGTATCATATTTTTTGCTATTTTATAAAAATCTTTATCCACAAAACTAAAACACTGTATTTTTACTCCATTGATATTTTTGTCAAAGATTTGTAATAACAAAAATTCTTTATTGTCTGCATTGCCAAAAAACAATAAATATTTTTCCCCTACCTTAAAGTCAATGCCGACGGTAGTTCCAGCGGTTAAAACTTGCGGTATATCATATAGATAATATGCCTGTTTTTGATAAACTATATTATCAAAATCTAGTTTTATAATATCATTTTTATAAATATTTGTAATCATTAAACCCCCACTGCCCCTAAAATGGGCTGTTGAATTAGTCCATCTGGTTTTCCAGTATTTTCAATATTGTTATTTACTGGGTCTTTAACATTTGTTATAATTTCTTTTTTCCTATAGACTTTACTTTCTTTCAATCTAAAATAACTCTCTCTGATATTTAAATTCACACCAGCAACTACAAAATAATCGTCTTGCTGGACTTCAAACTCTTCATTTTCAAAACCAAGTATATCTAATTGTCCGTAATTTTGAACTTCATAAAACTTGTTTGGCACAGTATCATCATATAAGCGTAAGTTATAAGTGATTGTTTTTAACCTGTTAAGGATTGGCAGTAATTCCAGTTGTATCTCTTTTGATGCATAGATTGTATTTGTTAAAAACAATATTTGCCACTGTGTTTGATAATCAAATTTTTTACCAGATAAATGGACTTTATCTTTACTATCATCTTTATTGGTTAAGATGATATTTTCGGTAGTATCAAATTTTAAAAAAGTCAATTCTTGATTGTGCTGGATTTTGATAGATGGGGTAATTACAATTCTAGGTAAAAAACTTTCAGGGGTTGAGGTGCTGGATAAAGACTTAACCAGTTCCTCCAGTTTATCACGCATTCCAGACTCTGCCACGACCACCCTTTTTGGGTCGCCTAACGCCCTTAACTCTTTATCATCAATGTAAAACTTTATGCGTGATATTTCCTTTGCTAGTTTTTTTGCAAAAATTAAGAGCGATGTATCGTGATTATGCTCTAAAAAAACCATTATGGAATATATCTAATTGTGCTATTCATCACTATTAGAGTGCTAATATCTATCTCACTTTGGGTTTCTACTCCTAACTTCATTGCAAATAAAATATCTTGATTGTCATTAGTCCAGTAAATGCGGTCATATGCAAATGCTGTTTGCAAACTTGCAGAACCATTAAGTGCCATAGTCGTTGCTCCCAATGATGTTCCGTTTGTTGTTAGGGCTTTTTTTATTGCAATATCACTAATTCTATCTACAAATCCCTCACTTGCGCTACCTGCCTTGCAAATATAAGATTTTGCTACATTTATATCCAGTCTAGTGTTGTTATTTCTGTTTGCACTAACGATAAGTCCCTCAATATATGATTTTGCTTCCGTAATATTCGCCATAATTTATTTATATTTAAAATTTTGATTTTATCACATTTTGTATCTATATATCTTATTTTTTACTACTAATCAAACATCTATCACAAGGTTTTTTTTCTTGATGATGCACTTAACAATGATAGACTATCTTTGTTGTCTATTCTAGTTCGCTTGTTGTTGCGTTTATTCTTAATATATCTTTCAAATATTTTAAAAAAACTAGGTGTATCTATGGAGGTCATTACTCTAATTTGATGTTTGCATAGCACCCCTTGTAATTGATTATTTCTAATGATTGGAAAACGCCTCTCTTTTTTACCCAAAACCCAACCGCCTAATGTTGCTAGGTATCTATACCAATAATTAAATCGCCCACAAGTGCATTGGGTTTTAATTGTTGAGTTTTTGAATATATCGGCGGCAGTTCGTTTTGTTCCTTTTGCAAGGTTTATAGCGTTGTCCCATAAAACATCTGTCTGATAACTTTTAGTAGCGGTTTGACCTGATGCTTTCACAACGAAAGTAAATACATCTTGCTTGATAGACCTAATAGCAAATATCTTTAATTGCTTCCTCGCTCTTTCTTTATCTATCTCCAGACTATTGTCTAAGGCATTCATAACTGTAAGTCCTTTGTTATAAAAGCGGATATTACTCCTAATTAGTTGATGTGCCTTATTATTATTTATAACAATCTGTTTTTTACTTACTGGTTTAGTAGTAGTTTTGTGTTGCATCACAACGCTTTTATTTTGTATTCCAGTTCTACTGATATTGGATATTTTTTTAATATTCATCGTATATCTTATTCATTTCATCAAAAAAATCTAATATTTTCTGAGTGCAGTCATCACCCACTAATTGAATTGCATATGCAATAGCAAGGGTTGTCATTTGTATTGTATCGTAATCAATCACGAACCTTGTCCTGCCATTAGTCTCATCAAGAATAACACCACTATTATCTTGTGCTAAATTTTGCGGTGTTGATGTTTTCATTTCAAGAGAAAATTTAATATTAGGGAAGTTATCCATATAACCCTTTACAAGTTTATGCTCATCTTTGATATTGTAAATTGGCGTAAATAAACTGCCTTGCGTTATTTTTGGAATATCGCTAAATATCATCGTGGGTTTATGCCTTGATATAAATAGATATACTTTCCCCATCAACTGTTCTTTACTTACTCCACTTGTCGCCCTAACGCCTAATGATATACGCCTGACCTTATTGGTCTCAATGTATTTCTCAATTTCAATTACTGAATAAAAATAAAAATTTGGGCGATGTATATCCGTGAATATCGCTAAAAGCGTATGGTGGGAGAATTTTAAAAAGTTATTATTAGCCATTTTTATACCAAACTCATTAAGTCAAATAAATCATCGTTCTCATCGCTTTCAGTAATTGCTTCTTTTTTATCATTATAATTTCCATCATCCGAGTATTCATCATCTGATGCCACTGGATAAAAGTTAAGTAAAAAAAGTTGTGCGAAAGTATCAGCAATATCAGGAGAATGTATCCCCTTTGATTTCATCTCGTGTTTTTCCATAATTTTACTACCACGATTGGTAAATGAGAACGGAATTGCCGATAATTCTTTTAAAACTCTTGTCATTCCCTTATCCGTATTGATAAAAAACCTACCTGCATCAATGCATTTTTTCAATAACATATATGCCTTTGAGCGTTTGTTTGTGTAGTCTCGTTTATCGTTTTTAGAATTACATCTCGCACCCCATTTTAACCTATGCACCGTAGCATCTAAATTACTATCTCCAACTTTATCCTCTAATACCAAACTCATTTCATCACCGCCACTATTCGCATCCGTAATAATTTGCCGACTGATTATATTAGTATCTTGCTTGTATTGATATTCGTGTAATTCTAATACTGCTATATCAGCTAATTTGGTCGGTCTTACTTTGTTATTACCTTGAAAGCGTTGTATTTTATCTACAATTACATAAACTACACTGGTATTATTCTCCAATACTTCACATCTAATTCTAGCAGATATAATTACACTAGCATCATAGTTGCCTGTGTATGCCACATCAACGGACAATGCCAACATATTAAAGTCTTTGTTTATCCATTTTGGAGTTGTGTAGCAATTTCTTGCGTGTGTGCTACTGATTAAGTATCCATCATCACGCAAAGGTTTAAGTCCCAGCACACGAATAGCGTATTCGTTGTCATCGTAAGATGATTTCCAGTCTCTGATTTGTTCTTTTGAGACCAGTGGTGATTTTTCACTATTTAAACGAACTACATCCCACGCTCCGCCGACTTCTTTATTTTGATTTTCTATAAACTCGTGGAATTTACCGTGCAGTGTTGTGTGCTGTGAAAACCCAACCACGCTGTTAAAATATTCACTTACTCCGCCCAAACTTCCAATAATGTGAGTATCTGGTATGCCGCTCATTTCATCAAAAATTAGTAAATAATATCTATTGTGCTGTCCTGATAAATTAGTGCTGTCTCCCCTTGGGGCAGAAGCAGGTTCTATATACCATCCGTTGTTATGCCCTCTGATATAGATTTTGTTATTGTTTATTATAAAGAATTTTGCTAAAAAATGCCAATCAGATATGAATGTTTTGCTTCCATATTTATGGCGTTTTGTGAGATTACCTACCACGCCCCTTATCTCTTTAAATGAAAAATTAGTGACTTGTTTGCTTTGCGGTGCTTGGATACGCACAATACTTTTAGGGAACAACAACATAAAAGCAACTGCTAAAAAACCAATGATAAAGGTCTTTCCGCAACCATGCCCAGATGGGACTAATAACTTACCCCCTGAAAAGTTGATTTTGTCAAGCACATCAATCTGCTGGTAGGTCAATCTAAGTCCAAATACTTCTACTGCCATTAGGTGCAAATCAGTAGAATATCTTAAAATAAAGTGTTCGTAATACCAGTCCGAATTCACAATTTCAAATAGAGAATTTTTTTGTTTTAGTGATTGAATTGTATCTGTCATTTTTCTTAAAATAGTTTAAACCTTTTTAACCCCACTCGTTCTTGATGCTAGTATTGGCGTTTTAGATATTTAATAAAATAACTCTTGCTGAATAGCACCCAATCGCACCTTTGCTTCTTTGTAATATTTTTCTTGCAATTCACAACCCTTAAAATCTCTTTGCAAAACATCACATGCCTCGGCAGTGCTTCCAGTTCCTGCGAAGACATCTAAAACAGTATCCCCTTTTTTGCTACTGTTTAATATTAGTTTTTTAAGCAAATTCACAGGTTTTACTGTAGGATGCGTGTAATGATTTTTATAGATAAGACTAGAATAAACTTTACTTCTTGTGCTATATTCACTATAAAGTTTTACACCTTTTTCCTTGAGAAATAAAATATATTCAACATCGCTTAAATATTTATTGTTGCATAATGGAGGCGGATTGGTTTTGTGCCAAATTAAAAAATCAATTACTAAGTCTGGATAAAGCACATTAAAGAGTTTTAAGAGTTCTACCATCAAGACTTTATTACAAAAAATATACATATTTGTCTTTTTTTGCACTCGTTTGAATTCCTGAAAGATGCTAAAATCAAAACCTTTGCAGATATTGTCATCTTTTATCTTAAACCCATATCCACCCTTTCTATCTGCAAAAATGGAGTGAGCGCCAAATTCACCATCAATGATATACGGAGGGTCTATAACTATCAAATCTACGCTGTTGTCAGCGATGGTTTGGATATACTCGTATGCGTCTGCGTTCTTAAGTTCTATCATCTATCAATTTAATTGCTTCATCTCTAATAATCTTTAAGTCTTCTACTTCAGCAGTGCTCAGAACTTGCTTAAAATCTTTGGTAAGAAAAGCATAACCTAAGCGAATTAAAGCAAATTGCCGGGGTTGTGCGACATCCATCCTGTAAAAACCCGAGACATGCTTATCTAAGTATCTTGCTAATTGTGCCTTATTTATTTTCATAACATTTGTGCCTTATTTATTTAAAAAAAGATATTATACCATAAAAAAGTATAATATATTCAATATATTTATATTTAATTATAGCAGTATCCAATCGCTTATTCGTTTTTCATAATAAATATAAATATATGTGGCATATTATATAGTATAAATTCAATCTATTTTATTTAA
Source organism: Actinernus sp. WN-2022 (assembly GCA_030867875.1). Classification (NCBI taxonomy): domain Eukaryota; kingdom Metazoa; phylum Cnidaria; class Anthozoa; order Actiniaria; family Actinernidae; genus Actinernus; species Actinernus sp. WN-2022. The sequence continues at coordinate 28,571 of JAOWCC010001316.1, forward strand.
TTTTTATTTAATTTTGAAAATCTGCAAACTGCAAAAAAAAGACTTGAAAACCTGCAATGTAGCATATAGCATATAGCATATAGCATATATACAACTTATTTTACTTTATTTTAATTTATTTTTGAAAATTAGCGAAAAAAGACTTGACAAACTAAAAACATAGTATATAATGATGACAACACTATATAATATACGATGAATATTTATTTTATTTTACTTTTATTTTGAATATTTGCGAAAAAAGACTTGACAAACGAAATTTATACTATATAATAATGACAACGCTACGAGAAGTGCAGTCGCAACTGCCGTTTTTACAGTTGCAAAAATAGGAGAAGTTTTAAGATGAAAGCAATAACAATATATATGACTTTTGATGAATACAAAAATCACGAGAAAAATTCAAATGATGATTTAATTATTAAAATTGAGGGAAGCGGTGATGTTTATAGTTATGGCAATGCTGATGCAATCGCTTTTTTGGGTGGAGATGCGACGGCGTTTGGAAATGGCAGGGCGATGGCGGATGGAGACGGCAAAGCGACAACTTGGGGAACAGGCGAAGCGATGACCTACGGCAAAGGCGACGCAACGGCGAGAGGCGATGGAAATGCAACGGCGAACGGCGATGGCGACGCAACGACTTGGGGTTTAGGCGATGTGGAGACTTTGGGCGGCGGAGATGCTATCGCAAAAGGCGATGGACATGCAACAACGGATGGCGAAGGAAATGCTATCGCAAAAGGTGACGGCAATGCGACAGCGAATGGCAGTGGAAATGCTTTTGCAAATGGCAAGGGCGACGCAACGGCAAAAGGTAAGGGCGATGCGACAACCGATGGCGATGGTGATGCGATGGTTTATGGCACTGGCGACGCAACGGCGAACGGCAAGGGCGACGCTATCGCCTACGGCGATGGCAACACAATAAACAATAAACAATAAACAATATATATACAATATATACTATGAATTTTATTTAATTTTAATTTTATTTTGAAAATTTACAAAAAAAGACTTGACAAAAAAAATTTATATGATATAATATTTTCAACGCTACAAGAAGTGCAGTCGCAACTGCTGATTCACAGTTGCAAATACAGGAGAAGTTTAAGATGAAAAATATAAAAATGAAAAATAATCATAAATTTAATATAGAGACTAGTGATTTTGGTATAGAAAATGAAAATGCCAGTGATTTTATTGGCAATTACATTTACAATAGTTATAACAACAACATCAGCGATGATGAAAATGTTGATAACGCTATTGCTATTTTCACAAAAGATTGGGTGAATTATCAAGGCGAAGGTTGTGCTAGTTTGGTTTGGTGGCGATAAAAAAACTCTCAAAAAAAACCCTCTGCATCTGCGGAGGGTTTTTTTATGGTCGCAAAGAAAATACAATAAATTCAATGAATTTTAATAAATTTTAATTTAATTTTGAAAATTAGCGAAAAAAACACTTGACAAACTAAAAAAATATAGTATAATATTGTCAATAGCAGAAATTATTAAATAATAATAATAAAGGAAATGAAAACAATAACAAATAGAGAAGCATTTAGAGAGATGTTTAACAAAAATGGTATTCCAAAAGAAGCGTTTAGAATAGCAAATGGGAAAGTGTTTTACGGTCTAGAATTTGTGAAAAGTCTAAACGGTGTTATTGCAGAGACAGATGTTCAACTTTGGGACTTATATTCACTAAAAAATCTTGATGGTTTTGATTACAGTGCAGAGGGTGATGGCGATGCAATAACTGAGGGTTGTGGCAAGGCGACAGCGAATGGCGAAGGCGATGCAATAACTAAAGGCGGTGGCAAGGCAATCGCTTACAGTAAAGTTGATGCTTATCCACAGTAAAAAAGTTCTCAAAAAAAGACCCCATGCAAGGGGTTTATTGGCGGTCGCAACTGCCATTTTTCAGTTGCATAAAAAAGGATTTTAAAATGGAAAATAATAAAATGAAAACAATATATATGACTTTTAATGAATATCAAAATCACGAAAAAGATTTTAGTAAAGATTTAATTATTAAAATTGAAGAGAGTGGCGATGTGTATAGTTTTGGCAACGCTGATGCAGTCGTGAGTGGCGGAGGAAATGCGAGAGCAATGGGCGATGGAAATGCGACAACTACTGATGGCGATGGCGAGGCAATCGCTTATGGCAAAGGCGATGCGATGACAGAGGGCAGTGGAAATGCAAGAACTTACGGCAAAGGCGATGCGATAAATAAAGGCGATGGCAAGGCAATCGCAAATGGCCAAGGCAATGCTACTACTTTTGGTAATGGACATGCGACGACTTTTGGTGGCGGAAATGCTATCGCAAATGGCAAAGGCAGGGCAACAACTGAAGGCAAGGGTGATGCTATCGCCAATGGCAGTGGCGATGCGACAGCGAATGGCGAAGGCGATGCAATAACTAAAGGCGGTGGCAAGGCAATCGCTTACAGTAAAGTTGATGCTTATCCACAGTAAAAAAGTTCTCAAAAAAAAGACCCCCCTGTGCTTCATAGGGGGTATTCTTTGCGGTTGTAAATTTAAAGAGCAGTGATTAGATTTTTTTCAATAAATTTTATTTGCGTTCTAATAACTGCTTGTAAAAACTCCAGTTCTAGTTGATTTTTAGATAAACCAATATCTATTCTGCCATCTAAGGCATCGTGGCAACTGCTACAACAATAAGCACCATGTAAATCGTGTGCTTTTGTCCCCATTCCGCCACTGTTTATGTGAGCGAAAATGGTAGTATCTTGATTAAAATTACAAACTCCATAAATTTTAACCAAACAATCCTCGCCTCTTGCTGATTGAGTTATTTTATTAGATATAAATCTTGCTTTATTTTTCAAAATAAACTCAAAATGCGTGGTTTAAATTGCTCTATCATTCCATCCTCCGTTGCCAATTTTATGCCGAATTAACAAACCTATAATTGTGGCAATCGTTGTAATTGCTATTGTAATCGCTATATAATCCATTTTTAAACTTCCTTTTTTTAAACTTCCTTTTCTGATATCTACATCAACAAAGGTAGTTCCTTAATAATTTAATATTCAACTCGCTTAATTGTTTTGTAAAACCCTCAATGCTACCGCCATTGTCAATAAAATATCCAATGTATTTAACATCAATACCATTCTCTGATTTGTGAATTTTAACACTTTTAACATCTCTTTTGATTTTTACTATATCTGCATCTACTTTAAACAACCATTCTGCTTCTAAATTAAATCTACAATCGCTAATTACTACTCGCTTACATCCTTTTATTTTGTATTTTAATACCTTGCTCCAGATATCATCTCCTAATATTTTTTTAGAAAATTCTGTCCCAATGAATTGTAAAAAATGCCTTGGCGAAAAACTAGTATTGTTTATTTTTTTGGCGTATTTTAAGAGTTCCTCAGTATATTTATTGTTATTTAAATACTTATTATCTAGCAACATATTTACTAAATCAACATCATAACTTTGTTTTAATTTGTGTTTAAATATATTCTCTTTTTTGCCTTGCAAGTCTTTTTTTGATGTGCCAAAAAAACACCCATATATCTTATATATTTCATCAGAAAAATTAAACTCTTTGTATCCGTGTTGCTTGACAAAATAATCTACTGCTGTTGATTTTCCGACTCCTGCCTTTCCTGTGAATGCTATAATTTTCATATTTAAAATGGAATATCATCATCAACGATAATATCTTGCTGTTGCTGTGGTTGTGGTACTTGTTGTTGTTGTGGTGCTTGTCGTTGTGGTTGTTGTTGTGGTGCTTGGTCTTGTTGTCCGCCACCACTGGAATTTTTGCCGTCAAGCATTTGCATTTTGCCATCAAAACCACTCACAACGATTGAAGTCGTATATCTATCAGCACCAGATTTGTCTTGCCATTTTCTAGTTTGTAATTTGCCTTCAATATAAACATTACTACCTTTTTTTAGATATTGACCAGAGATTTCTGCTAATTTGCCAAACATTGATATATTATGCCACTCCGTTTTTTCTTGTTTTTGACCGCTTTTATCAGTCCAGTTTTCACTAGTTGCAATGCTAAAATTTGCTATTGCATCATTATTCGCTGTGTATTTGAGTTCTACATCTTTACCCAGTCTGCCTATCAATATTACTTTATTTACTCCTGCCATCTTATATCTCCTTTTTTTAAAATTTTTTTAGTCTTTTATTGAAAACTTCAATTAAGTCCCAAAAGTTCTCAATCCATTCCTCATTCCGCTCCACCTTAATGCTAAATATATCCCCATTATCCACATCATAACTCCCAAAATACCAATAACTAACTTCACAAACTGCTATACTCCCCATCACCTGCGAATAATAAATACTCGGTATTTTATTATCTGCTTTATATTTTTCGTGAATTATGGGAACAGGGCATTTAACTTCAACTCCTGCATAAATTTTATTATCTATTTGCCGTAAAACGCCATCAGGACTGCAACCTGCTCCATTATTTGTAATAAACCCGGCACTTTTAACACTTATCATCTCGTTAAGTTCTAAACCACTAATCGCCATATCCTCATATTCTATACCACGCTGTAAGTGTGATGATGTAAAGTTATTTTTTACGCCTTGATTTATCTCATCAACATAAGCGTTAAATTGCGATGATGTCCTACCTTTTGAAGTTATGATTTTTGAAAAATTGGAGGCAGTAGGCAGTTTATCTCTTAATTCAAACCACTCGCTACTTCTTTGTTTTATAAAGTGTTCTTTCATTTTTCAATTTTAGTAATAACACCCTCAATCCCTTTTAAATTTATATCACTATCTAGGAAGTCTCGTATTTTTTTAGCCAATTTTTTAACCATTATTTTATCGCACAATACCTCGCCTTTAAATTCAAAGTTCCACCCAACAAACTCACCTACAACCGCACCATCAACCGCACCATCAACCGCACCATCAATTTCATCAGTAATTTCATCAGTAATTTCATCAGTAATTTCATCAGTAATTTCAGCAACTTCATCATTTTTTATTTTTTCATTAGCAATTTTTTCTGCTTTATTTTTTATTTTTTCATTAGCAATTTTTTCTGCTTTATCTTTGATTTTCTGCTCTTGCTTTGACTTTCTCAAGTCCAAAGTCGGTTTAATTGCTTCTGCTGATAAACTTAATAGATATTCAACATCAAACCTCAACTCTTCTGCATAGTTATTTATAATCTTTAATTTGCTCTTTGTCTCTTTCTCATTTTTGATTAAACCATTTTCTAAAACTTCAAGTTGAATTTTCATTAAGTTCATCAAGTCCTTAGACCTTCCCTTAATTGTGTTTAGTGCTATTTCAAGCACCAATACATTATTCTTATAATTCTTACTAGCATTGCTCTTATCTAATAATTCATTAGCAGTGGTTGTAAAGTAATTTATCGCTTCATCTTTGATTTTTTGCTTTAAATTAACTACTTGCGTATTTATTTCCAATCTAATTCTCTTGCGTTTTTCAATCTCATCATCAAAGATTTTTATCCCAGCAAGTGCCAAAACTTCATTTTTCGCAACTTTTAAAACCTTTTCTTGAGCCTGTAATTCTTTAATATTATGATTAGCATTAGTAATATCTGCTTCCGCCAGTAAGATTAGATTATTTAAATTATCAACGCCAGTTCCAGTAGTGCGTAAAAAATTATATAGAGGTTCTAAATCATTTGCTTTTTTTATTTCTATCTCATTCATCTTATTTTCCCTTATTTAGTTGTTTTTTTTTCTTTTTTTGTCGCTCGTATTTGCTTTTTTTCTTGCATTTTATAGAGCAAAACTTCGCTATTTTAATTGCATTGAATTTTTTACCGCAATTCAAACATATATGATTTACGATTTTCCTAAATTGCTGTATAGACATAATTAAATTTTATATTCCTGATTATTTTTATTTTTATTTTTATTTTTATTTAAAAACTTTGCTTGGTATTTTGCTATGCATTCATTCCAGTCCGAATTACCATCTTGACATAACCCCATCATTTGTAGATAAACTTCTTTTAAAGTATTGTTTTTACTGCCAAAAGTTGCACTATTATCATCTGATTTTTTTATTGCTTCAATAAAACTAGATGCTTTGTTTTTGATTGCTTGTTTTGATTTTCAGCAACTTTTAAACGATGATTTTCTGCTAATTCTCGCTGTTTATTTTGTTCGTTTAAAACACTTTCGTTGTCATCAGTTGTTGATATATTTAATAAGTCAATAATGTTATATCTTTTAGCGTAAGTCCTAATCGCACCATCGCCCTGAATACTTTTAATGTGTCCCATGTCAACGTTTGCAATGTTAAAATATGTTTTTATGGAAAATCCTGCTCTGTGAGACAAAGTCGTTATATATCTGTCGTTATCATAACTATGCGAGATGCAAAATCCAAAATTTCGCAAAAGCGGTGTGATTTCAAGCATAATATCGCTCAAAGTCGCATAATTAAAACTAAATTTTCCCGAACCCCCTGTAGATGCTTTTTTCAGAACGGGTCTTATCTCACTTTGCATTTTGGACAAGTCTAAATAAAATAATCTTTCATTTTGTTTATCATTTATCGCTTGTTGCATATCTAATACGCCACTGATAACTTCTAAACTTAAATTTTCGTTTTTAAACAATGCTTTTACCCCCTCAACCAGCACTGCGTTTATTGAATTTTTTTTGAATTTCAGTAATTGATTTATCATCTAAACCATTTATTTTATTATCATTCATTTTATTTTTCCTTATTATTATTATGTAATTTTTTTAAACTCTGACAAATCCCTCTCTTCGCTTATCATCATTTGCTCTGCAGTATCTATCATCATTTCCTCAGTATAATTATCAAACATTCGCAAAATAGTTTTTCCCAATTCAAGAGCATCACTCTCACTCACCGCATTTACGATGCTTTCAAACTCTTTACTGTCTTTGACTTCGCCATCAATCGCTTCAATCCCAATCGCTTCAAACAAGTCTAGTTTATCTAGCATCAATCTTTGAATAATTACCGCTCTATTTTCAACAACATAGTCCTTAACTTCGTTGCTTTCAAACTCCCAACCGCTACTACCACTTTCATCATCTCTCACATATTGCATATTATCTACTCCTTTTTTTAAATTGATTTGATAAAGCGTATTATACCCTAAAAAATTTTGGGGTCAACCCTTTTTTTTTAAAATAAAAGTAAAATAAATTTTAATACAAGCAAAAACAATAACTTATGCATTAAAATTTATTTAGTTTATGATTATCTTACGGTCACCTCAAGCACTTGTTTATAGAATTTAGTTCCCTTTTCAATAAATACCTTATCATTTTGAAAATAATCTATAATTGTGTCTATATTTCTGCTTGGGTTTAAGCAATCCGGCAAAATTTTATAATCTTTACCATAAATATTAACTCCCTCTCTTCCATCCATTCTTTGTGAAAATGAGTATTTGCATCTAAACTTAACTCCATCTACTTTTATTGAATGTTTTAAAAATTTAATATTTTCCATCTCAAAATCTCCTTATATTCTCCGAGCAACTCTCGGCAGTTTAGAGTTGCTCTCAACTCTTAAAAACAATTATACCCTAAAATTTTAAAGGGTCAAGTCTTTTTTTTAAAATAAATAAATAAATTCAAAAAACATCGTAAAATCAGTATCATAGTCATTCATTTATTTTTAAAAAATAAATATTATATTTTCAAGGGCAAGAATAGGGCAAAAATAACACAATATAACGCAACGCTTGTCAATGTATTACTTTGCAATAAACTCACTGTTTTAACCTATCCTTGCCACTCTATGCTGTAAGTCTTTGCATTAAAGTATCTACTACTACTACTGCTTATTGATTTTTTATAAAAAATTTCTCTTTTAATTATTAAAGTACTAAAGTAATAGTATTAAAGTATAAAAGTATAAAAGTATTAGTAATAGTATTAGTAGGGGTAAGGTTGCCTACAACCTTACCCACAACCTCACCTTTTTTTTAATGCTAAAAACTTTAATATTATCAATATCTTACTTTAAATATTTATTAAAATTTTTAGGTAGTTTATTAAAATATAAATATTTAAAGTAATTCATTAAAATAAATATTCATCTTGCAATTCTTTTTTTGAAAGTATCTACGGCGTTTTGCCCTTGATTTTTAACAAAAATTTTAATATAATTTGGCACTACTGCAACAGGGCAGCCACATTTTGCCCACTCATCTACTGATTTTTTCTTTCCGATTTCAGTAAAATTATTAAAATTATTTCTTGCAATTATATATTTTTGCTTTTTAGTGTATTCTTTAAGTGCTATATTTTTGATTTTTTTAATCATAGAATTTTTTAAACACTGCTCTAATTCTCGCCAATTCACTTTGTTTGTTTGTCTATCAATCCACGCAATTACTACCTGTACGCTCTCTAATGTAAATTGTGTATTTACTGCCAAAAATTCAATAACCTCATCTTTAAACATATTTGATTTAGAGATATCTAGCAAGTCTCTAACAATCATTTTTCTTACGAAAATATTTGCAATTTCATCAACTTCATCTTTATTCAACATTTTTTACTCCCTTGATTTTATTTTCAATGAGTGATTTAGCGATACCACTCATTCCGTCAACAGTCCCTTTTTTTGTGGAATTGTTTTCATTTAAATACTTTAAAATCCAATCAGACTTAACACTTTGCCACTCATTGCCCTGCATTATTTCAATCACTGTTGTTATAGGGATTGAGTTATCTAATGCCGATTTTGATATTGCATTTATCAAAGTTTGTAGTCCTTTTTCAGTTTTTAGTGGTTTTTTAATGCTGATGCGGTAGTCTATCAAGTCCTTCCTTGCTTTAATTTGCTCTAAATTTAAATTCTTAAAATCTACTAGCAATGATAAATTTATTTTTTTTATAAAAAATTTTCACTTCTTTACTGGTATCAGTGGGGGTAAGACTACCTGCAACTTTACCTGCAACCTTACCTACAACCTTACCCTTACCTTTGATGCTAAAAACCTTACTATTATCAATGTTTTGTTTTAAATATTCATTAAAAATTTTAGGCAATTCATTAAAAGAATATTCATCTATATCTATGGTTCTTGTAATTGCTTTTTTATTGGTATATCCAAAATACAAAGAGCATTTGTATTTATAATTGTGTTATTATTCGTGCAGGTTGTTATTGCAGAACCGCCTGTAAATTCGTTGATGTGCTTATCTGTTTGACTAATGAGATTTTCTAAAATCTCATTTATTTGATTTATATGCATTTGGTTTTTCCTGTAATCCTAAATTTTTAATTAAATCATCTTGCAACCAGTCCAAATGTTGTGATATATGACTTTGATTTGCTTTGCTCGTATCTAAACCTTGAAGTATTTTCGCTTTATATCTTTTAACCAAGCGAACAACCTCTGTTTTTTGATTTTTCATTCCTACTCTCCTATGTGTGTTGATTATACTAAATAAAATTTAAATTTTATAAATTCTTTTCCCTTTTTTACTACTGTTTTTACGATGTTTAAATGATATATATCTCTATCGTTAAATCCCATTTTTTAGAACATATATCGCAAAATAATTTAACTGGATTGTCAATATCTGCTAGATGAGTTGAGAACCCAAACTCAATATTTAAACCAATCAAACTTTTTAAGTCGCCGATTTTTATTTGACTTCCATTAGTTGATTTAATTTTATAAACCGCTGGAAGTAGCAATAAAACATCTCTCTCATATTGTGAGTATTGCTTTGTTTTAAACCTCTTGCCCTGCCACGCGTTATTGACACTTAATGGTTTAATATCTATTTTTTTCATTTAATTTTTTCGCAAAAATCACTAATATAAATGCTGATAGTAATAATCACTTGTTTTTTAAAACTCGTTAAGTCTTTAGAGTTTGCCATTTTTACAATAGTTGATAAACCCACGCCAGTTGCTTTATGCACTGTCGTATAACTTATGTTGTTTAAAAAAATATTATTGATTTATCGTTATATGTTTTCATTTGATGAGATTGTTAAAAATAATAAGTATTATATTGTAAAAACTTAATGTTTTCATTAAAAATTTAATGAAAACACTAAATATATTATCTATGCAATGTTTTTAAGAACTCAATCATATTTTCACTTGAAGTATAGAAGAAATACCTCATACTAGGTAATATTCTCACACCATCTTTGTAAGCATTACTGCCATTTGCTACCTTACCTGATAGAACTTGAGCCCAACCAGCAAGACAGTGGGTTGTTCCACAACCTGAATGCCATACGTCCATATCTAATTTATCCAGAGGTATCCTTCTCATTAAATCCAATTCAAGCTGAGTTGGGTTGATGGGTTTGATTTCTGCTGAACGTAAGCCATAAAGTCTCACGCCCTCCGCACTGCCATCAAAACCATCAAGATTTTTTATTGAATATAAACCCCAAAGTTCCATATGCTCCGCACCAGTAAAACCTTCAAGAGTTGTTAGTAAATATAAGCCATTAAGTTCCACACCCTCTGCACCATCAAAGCCATCAAGAGTTGTTAGTGAAGTTAAGCCACCAAGTTGCATACCTTTTCTAGCAGTAAAACCGCTAAGGGTTTCTACGCAATGTAGGTTATGAAGTTGCACACGCTCCGCACCAGTAAAACCTTTAAGATTTGTTAGTGTTAAGTCCCAAAGTTGAACATCCGCTTCAGCGATAACACCGTTTAGACTTTTTACAAATTCTAGATTGTAAAATATTTTTCCATTTGCTATTCTAAAAGGTTCTTTTGGGTATCCATCTTTGTCAAACATCTTTATAAACTCTTCTCTAGTTCTTACTGTTTTCATTTTCTTTTCCTTTTTTATTTTTATTTTTATTTAAACTTCCTGCCTTTCCAAACATTATAAGTATTATACCATAAAATTTAATGTTTTTATTAAGTTTTTAATGTTTTCGTTAAAAACTTAATAAAAACACTAATATATTATCTATGCAATGTTTTTAAATACTCAATCATATTTTTAGAGGGAACAAAAAAGAAGTGTCTCATGCTTGGCAATATTTTCACACCATCTTTATAAGCAGTATTGTCATTCGCTACCTTACCTGATAGAACTTGACCCCAACCAGCAAGACAGTGGGCTGTTCCGCAACCTGAATGCCACCTTTCCATATTCAATTTATCCAGAGGTATTTTTCTCATCAAATCTAATTCATCTTGGGTTATATCTAATGGTTTAATTTCTACTGAAGTTAAGTTATAAAGTCTCACGCCCTCTGCACTACAATCAAAACCATCAAGAGTTGTTATTGAAGTTAAGCCAGTAAGGTGCATATGTTTTGCACCAATAAAACCCTCAAGAGTTGTTAGTGACTCTAAACCATAAAGTCTCACACCCTCTGCAGCAGTAAAACCATCAAGAGTTGTTATTGAAGTTAAGCCATAAAGTCTCACACCTTCTCCAGCAATAACACCGCCCAAACTTTTTACAAATTCTAAATCATAAATATACACACCGTCTGCTATTCTAAAAGGTTCTTTTGGGTATCCATCTTTGTCAAACATCTTTATAAACTCTTCTCTAGTTCTTACTGTTTTCATTTTCTTTTCCTTTTTTATTTTTATTTTTATTTAAACTTCCTGCCTTTCCAAACATTATAAGTATTATACCATAAAATTTATGTTTTTATTAAGTTTTTAATGTTTTCGTTAAAAACTTAATAAAAACACTAAATATATTATATAATATGATTGATAATAATCAATTTGAGATTATTTTTTTAAATTAAAAAAGGGAAGCATGATAATTAACACTGAAAAAGACAGGCAAATGATGATAAATATCATCAAGGGTCTTGAATTAAGAACAACGGATATAGAACTACTACATATTAAGAAAAATCGCACAAAAAGGCAAAATAGGGCGTTCCATAAAACAGTTGCGATGCTCGTGGATAAACTCAATGATGGCGGAGTTTCTTACATCTCTTTTTTGAAAGAAAACAAAGAACTGCATCTAATCTGGACTGCTGAAAATCTTAAATCATTGTTTAAGATAGTAATTAAAGCAATGTATGATAAAGATAGCACAACGCAACTTACTACTGTTGAATTGCAAAAGCATGGCAGGTTTTTGATGCGAGAATTAGAAAGAATACAGGCGTGGGTGTGGAGTGGGCGAGTATAGAACCACCTTTAATTTAATTGAAAAAGAGTAGCATTCTCTTGCGAGTAGCGTCATCAACGCTAGTGTGATGGAATTCTGCATAAAGTCGTTGCATTGATGCTTTATCACAATGCACGATAATTGATTTTAAATAAATATCTGTCCCAACCTGCTGGAATAAATTTGCTAAAAATAACTCGGTTTGCATTTTTTTAGGGCAGTCTATAATGTTGTTTTCTTTGATAAAGATGGTATATCTACGCAAACGATTTCGTGCTGTGATAAAACTATCATCAGTAAATTGATAATAACCTTTTGCCGTTGAATTTTTTGGACTTACATCATTCCTGTCATCGCTTTCAATATTTCTCACAATCTCACAAAATTTATAGATATTATCTAAATATAAGTTTTTGTATGATATTTTTAATCTTTTAAATTCTTTTTTTAAAATATTCATATTGCCGTTTTATCTTTAATTTTTGCTTGTATTTTGTTTTTGATATTACCGCCCTGCAAATATGATTTTAATAATCCACGCAAACCATAGATAACGACTACCATTCCCACGATGACTGCAATATACCACTCTGGCATTTTTGCAATTACCTTAAATCCCTCTAAAACTACGCCTTGCGTACCCGGGACAAATGCTAAAACCATCGGCGTTAAAAATATCACTAAAACTAATTCATCTTTAAAAGACTTATCCATACTTTTCATTGCTAATTTATCTAAGTCGTAGTCCATTTGTTTGCCTTGTTTGGCAAGTTCTAGCACTGCGGTCGCTTTATTAACTTTTGCCTGATGTTCTAGTCTTTCTAACTCAAACTGTGTTCTATTTTAATGTTTTTTGCTTTTGATAATTATCTAGTGGTTTGGCGACTACATTGCCAAAAAAACTACCTATTGCTGTTAAAATTCCCATAATTTTCTCCCTTTTTTACTTACTTTTAAATTAAAACTATTCTCTCTC
>JAOWCC010001317.1:0-24591 GCA_030867875.1 Actinernus sp. WN-2022
CTGTATTTGGTCACATGCATGGGTCTTGAAACCCAGTCAAACCTGGTCAAACCTTTCCTTCCTCCTGACCACAAAAGCTAATGTAAATTTGAATTTTACTGTGACAGAGGAATTTGTGTTCCCGATTAGTAGACCTTTCTAGGGTTAGCTAGAAGACTAGACACATAAATAAGGTTGTTCATTTTAATATTCCTCTTTACTCCATTGCACTGTAGTTAACTTTAGTTAAGTTTTTAATACTGTTTGATTCTTGAAACATGTATACACATGCACTGTATGTACATACATGTACAACATGTTATTGACCAATGTATGTGTCTGTCATATTGTAGTCATCCTTTCCTATTCTCCAACGACAATGGGCAGCCATTAGCCACTTCAAGGATTCTATTCTGCAGGTAAAGCACTATAGTGCTAAAGGTTATATGAGCATGTTGGTTTTCTTTTTTCTTTTCTTTTTTTTAAACTTAATTTGTTGTACTGAGCAAATGAGACAATTTTACACAATAAGTTATTTTGTTGAACCTGAGTTTCAGTGGAATCATTAGTGCATTTAGATTGTTTAGATTCTCCAGAGATAATGAGTCTTAAAAGGAGTCTAGCTGTTTCATGTGTCCATATTTTTCTCTCTTAGGGAAGCAGAGCACTCTTGAAAGATGCAACGCAAGAAGATGAGGTGATGAGGTTTAACTGAACACTTGTCAGTTTGAGCATGTACAGTGTATTAATGTACATTCTTCTCCATTATGGTATTTTTTTTAGATGGACTTTTTTGCTCTGACGAAGGGCTAGCGCTCAAAACATCAGCTGCTACTCGCTTTTCACGGCGGTTAGCATACCTCATTCAACTTTAGTTGATTACATACCAGTGTTTATCGTCCCCGCCGACGCAGACCAACACTAGTTTTTACAGGAACTAGTTGCCTATCGTACCCTCATTACATGAGCCTGGTTAGGCAGAATTGCTGAGTTTGCCTAGATGTGGTTAAGCCTGCTATTACACATAGCAAGCCAGCCCAGTTAAGATACCATGAGAACGGTTTGGCAGGAAATATTGTTTAGTTATATCAGAATGGCTACCACAGTGAGGGAGTAATCTTGATCACTATAATTCAGCAATTTATTGAATGTATTTATTTAATCCTTCAACTTCATGGTATTCTGTGCATGCATAACATACTGTACAGAAAACAAAATAATGATGAATTGCTGACTAACTAGGCCAGCCTGTCGGACTGGGCCAGCCTGTCTAACTAGGCCAGGCCAGCCTGTCTAACTGGGCTAGCCTGTCTCATGTAATCATGGCCTTAATTAGCCTGCTAGCAACTCTTCTGGTTTTGTTACCCCCCACTGAGTTTGATTTTGGGTTACCTGTGGAATGATCCCAGTCCCTTTCACCTTGACAGCACACCACAGGTACACGTACACCCGGCAAAACGTCACACACATGCAATTTTGATGAGCCCAGCACATGTGCAAATCCCATAAGTTTCCCACCAAAACTACATCATTCTACATCTATCAAAATGCTCTGTAGTGGCCTTTTCAGCAAAAATGACAGAGGCCCGGTGGGCGTGTTAAAATAGAATCAGTGCAATTGCAATGATGATAAATAATCAAGTGATATCAAAAATTATAAATATATAAATATCCCAAGAAATGCCTGAGTTAGTCCCTTGAAAAGAAAACAGAGGCAATCACCCCTGTTTATAATTTTAGGTACGTACGTTGTACATGTGAAATGTTTCGCCAAAAACAGCAATTAATAAAGAAAAGATGGTTCCCTATGTTCTATTTAACAATTAGACCTGCAGCCCGAATGGGCTACGAGTCAATAGCCCATGAGGTGCAGCTAATTGTTTTAGTATAAACTAACTAGTCGGACAGTAAAAATAATAGAAAGAAACAAATTGAAGTTGGAAAAATGTTATTTTTTCGTGAAAGTGCGTGCGATTTAATGGGCTATCACAAATAGACCTATAGTAGGGTAGCCAATCAGAATGCAGGATTTGTAATAGTCCACTGGTTGGTTTATACTAAAACAAAATAATGCACGCTCGAGGTCTTGAAAAACTTAGGACGCACGAGCGGAACGCGACTGCATTTAGCAGCTTTTCAAGACCGAAAAAGTTTTTTTTTGTAGGACATACATGTAGGAGAACCATCTTCTATTTGTTTTATAATATATAATTGGATCTAGGCGGAAAGAATCTCGAGCGTGTATTATTACACTCTGAGCAGCCAATTAAATTGCACGTTCTTAGGATGTATATTATAAAACTACTTTTTAGCTTAGCCTAAGACTTTAACAGTGAGTTTACTAATTAAAGTTAAAGAATTATTTACTAAACATTTTTAAGCCCTCCGAAACTTGTAGTTGAACTCCAGAGCCTTCGTTCTCGTTTTGCCGCGGTTTGCACCACAGGTAACCCACAAAACATATTGCCGAAAAAGCGGGAAGAACTTCATCTGTAAGTGAGTTCAGAGTTTATCCAGGAATATTCAAGTTTATCCTGACTCCTCCCATCCATGATGTTCTCTTATTCTGTAACGCATGTATTTCTATCACTGTGTTGACTTCCTTTTGTGTGTATTTGTTAAAGGTTATCGCTGAAGCATTATGTTCCATCCTATTACTAGAGGAGAGTTCTCCCAGGCAGGTTTTCTCTGAATTCATCCTGGCGAGAAAATCTGCTTTACAAGAAATATTCCACCCCAGCCAGCATGGTAAAGATTCAATTTTAACAGGCTTTCCAATCATTTTTAATATTACCTAAAATGCAGTTACCTCTTCTTACTTATTCTCTATTGAAACAACTTAATATTGTACTCACTTGCTTGGTCCGTGCCGTAAATTGTGGATCCTTATTTTGCCCCCTTTTTTATAGCCTGCCTGCTTCGCGCTTGGAACATAAAGCAGGGGGAAAACTTGATTAACTGGCAGTACGGACCTCGTGCTCGTTTAATAAGAGGTATTTAATTCATTCACAGCTACAAGCATTAAGTCGCAGGTGTGCGAGGTAGTGAGGGTGATACGGACCAGCTTGTACCAAATACACAGTTTGTTCGTGTGTGATGTGGGAAACGGCCCTGGAGTGCATGACATCAAAGGTAGACAGTTTTATAATAATTTATAGGGAACTTAAGATTTGGAAAAGCCACTGGAAGTTCGTGTGCCACATTTAATCCATTGCGCATGCCTGTGCGTGGATAGAACAGCGTGACACACGTGGACATGACGTTAAATTAGTATTTTAGCGTTGTGTCTGGAACGTGACTTGAATACTTTTGCTTTTTTGAAGCATAATTTATCAGTTTCTAGGTCAGATTTATGTCGTTATCTCAAGCAAAATATATCATCTTATATTTAACCTTGTTTTTCATATATCAGATTCCTGGTAACTAGAGAAAAAACTAACAAGCTTTCCTGAAAGTCGACATGCCCGAACATAAACAATCGTTGTGGTTCACCGGGCTCATGTCGTGTTATTTCAGTTTTTCTTAATAAAGTCCAAATTCCCGCGTCTAGAACGGCGTTCACGTCCCAGGCCCTTGTATGCTACGACGTTCTATCTGAAGGGTGATACGTCAAATGAGGGAGGAACTTAAAATGCACCAGTATAGAAACCACAATTCCTAGAAATTAGCCACTGTGATCGGAAATAATTGGAATTCCGCTTATAGGCATGCCTATATGTATTACACGTAAATCCCAACCTCGTTCATTTTCAGATAATCCTGCACTGTTATTCAGAACTCTTCACCGCGTCACAAAGCGAGATAAGTCCGACCCCAACAGCGACGAAGAAGGTACCGAGACTGTTGCTCAGATCATTTGCCGAGTTTTATTCTTTAAAGAATATGGCTCCACCGTGATGCTTAGCGGCAGCCTTTTGTTTATTTTTGCTTCGTGAAACTATCAAACTAAACAGGAAAACTAGAAAAGAAATTTTACAAAAACCAGATTCCAATTGAAACTATAACACAAAACAGGATTATAACGATATTTTCAAAAGATTTGAAAAAAACTCGTGAAAACCGACTTTTCAACTGTGACAAAATGGCGGCCATAGCGCGCAAAGCATGGCGGTTGGTCTGTATTCTTTCAGTTAAAACCAGTCTCACTGGCTTACGGGTAGGGGTCATTGCAGAGGTAACAGAATTGCAAAGCTTGAAATAAGCGAGTTATTGGGGTAGGGGGAGTTGTGTCACTCATTCACTGGATCACTATGATGTTAGCAAATCGATGCTAGAACGATCTCTGTTCGGTTTCCCGAAGTGGACCAATCATACTAACGATATTTAGTCACTATAGCATGCTGATAACCAAGATACTCAATTGCAATGTGTGTTTTTTCTGGTCGCCAAAATCATTTGTGTAATACATGTATCATTAATGTGTACTTGTAATTTACTGAGTTAAACTATGTTTTTGTTGATGATAACCAGTTGTTTCTCTTCTCATTCAGCACTGGAGGCCCTCTTTGGACCTGATTTCGACCTCGTCACCAGTGCAAGATATCTCCCTAAAACCGTGTTAGGTGAGCGGGACAATGTGCTCTTGGTGTTTCTTGCAGGCTGCTTAACTTCAAACACCTACCATCCAATATTATACAATAAACAGGGAAAAACGCGCGCTCTGATTGGTCGATAGCCATGGAGCCGGCCTGTACCGCTCGAAACGAGCCACAGCATTGGCTTACCCAACAATACAAAACACCCTAACCTTTAGAACGTGCAGTACAAAAACAATAGAGCTACAGTATAATGGTGCAATCAGAATACAGGCTATGGACTGAGCCGACCTGTACCGCTCGAAATGAGCCACAGCATTGGCTTACCCAACAATACAAAACACCCTAACCTTTAGAACGTGCAGTACAAAAACAATAGAGCTACAGTATAATGGTGCAATCAGAATACAGGCTATGGACTGAGCCGACCTGTACCGCTCAAAACGAGCCACAGCATTGGCTTACCCAACAATACAAAACACGGCTAACCTTTAGAACGTGCAGTACGAAAACAATAGAGCTACAGTATAATGGTGCAATCAAAATACAGGTTATGGACTGAGCCGACCTGTACCGCTCAAAACGAGCCACAGCATTGGCTTACCCAACAATACAAAACACCCTAACCTTTAGAACGTGCAGTACGAAAACAATAGAGCTACAGTATAATGGTGCAATCAAAATACAGGTTTCGAGCGGTACTGTATTACTCTAGCCATGATCTATTTAACAATTAGACTATGAGCTTCAGTGAAGTTTCTGTCGGTACTTGATGGGGAGCATAGCTCCGAGTCAACTATCAGCCATAGAAACTGAGAGCGAGTGGTCTTAATTATTTTAGTAGGAACCGACTAGTAGTTCAATCTTAAACTGAAATAAGAATACGTTTTGGTAAGTTGACGATTTGGTGTTGAAAACCGGCTTTTTCGCTACTCACTATCTATCACAGAATAGCCAATCAGATAGCAGGATTCGTGATAGAACACTAGTTGGTTTGTACTAAAATACTATAGAAACATAGAAAGTTGAGCGCACGCTTGCGCTAGTTGGGAGAATATACGTTTTGATGATCATATCAGTAAACGAACGTTTTTTCTGTGCTTATACTCGTTTATTTTATAAAGGAAATAGAAAACATTTTCTCGTCTCCCCATAGAGTTATAGAAACACTTTTGGAAGATTGGAAGAACTCGAATAGCAGTGGAAACGCTTTCTTTTCGGGCTCGTGTTCCCATTGCCATTTCTCGTTCTCCCAAACTCCCTCTCTCTCTATAGAAACACGGGAAATGTTTTCTGTGTCTTAATACAGATGCACAGATCGATAACGTCTAAAGTTTATTAACATGCGTTCAGGCCCTCCTTTACCAAGACAAAAAATCACAAGAGAGATCAGTAAGGTGGGCCTGATACAATGATTTTGTAACCGCATGTAAAAATTCCAGAATGCTGTCTTTTTTCTCATTGGTAAAAAAACAATGTTAAAGAAAGAGCGATATTCTGTTTGGTTGATACACTTAGGAGTGCGACCTTTGGTGAATTATCTCAAAGAAAGCAATCTAAAAGCCTATCCGAGCGCCATTTCGTTGCGTTTTCCACACTTTGATTCTCGACATCGCGCTTGTGATGTGCTTCCGGTAAATTTGATTGACAGCTGAGAAAGTGGCGGAATGCGGTCTGTCCAATAAATGTATCAGGCTCTCCTTTTCCTTTCTCTCTTTCTTTCCCACATTTTTTCTCTAGGAAAAGAATCGCATGTCAAAATGTCATACGCACGCTCTATTGTGTTGAGAAAGTTCGCTATTTTTGGTTTTAATTTAATAAAACAAATATATGTCATTTTGTCGTGGGTCTGTCTTCTTATCGATGCACAGATGACGTCACAACGTGTAGAGAACATCAGTTATTCTACGCTTCTCGTGGGGTACGTACTTCTTGGTTCTCTTCACCTTGTGACGTCATCTGTGTACAGCAAAATGACTTCTATTTGTTAACTTGTACGCATGCGTAAGACGTTAAATTCCTGTTCACGGGTCCATTGTTTCTTCGAGCATGCGCAGTAAGGAACAAATGGGGCCTGGGTACGAGATTGGAGACTCTAAAACTCATTTCATCTTGCAGGTTACAGACCTCACATGAGAGCATTTCCCGCTACGATTCCTCTCCATAACATCCAGGGTAATTGCGAGGAATGGATTACGATGTAAGTTACGTACTGGTGACTGTTCAAATATACTGCGCTCAGGGATTTTGTTGAAATTTTATAAATTTTATACGTATAAAATACAAAGAGTATAAAATATAACATATTTTCTAGTAGTTATTCCCAGCCGTATTACACAACTTTCTGTGTTATAAATTGTTTATAAAACGATTGCTAACACAAGAAACACGAGCGAGAGTTTTCTGATACTTCATAGCGAGTGAATAAAAATCGTACAAAGCATTTTCCATGATGTAATATGTTTATTTTATGGAAAAACGATACGCGGCATTTAACTGGTTAACACCGGTTTCCGAACGACTAAGCTGATTGTCTATTACAGCCCCATTATGTTTGGCTCGCGCGCTTACAAAACCGTTTAAGTGTCGACTATAACTGTGCAAAACTATTCGTGACCCGTGTAATATATGCTCGCAGGCTTGCACTCGTTTTATCCCATATTTGCACTCGATAATGCCAAGTCGTATAATAATAATATATGTTAATTGTCCTAGCTAGGGTTAGATTAATAGGAGAATAATTTAGTAGGACAGTAAGGGAAGTATTCAGCGCTTTTCGCGAAAACCTCGAATGGAAGGAAGCAGAAAGCAATCGGACCAGCGTCCTGCCATGGTTAATAATTTATTGGACATTTTTACGAAATGATCGGCCATAATCCACTGTCCGACAAAAGTATGAATCCCTATGCGTTATGTGGTGACCCTTTTAAGTAATAGATACAATATTCGCGTCCAAACTGTATGTACTATTTACAATACGAGCGACCGAATTGTATCGGATATACAGTGTCGAGCCGTTGGACACTTAATTTGCGCAATAGAAATGTATGAAATTACTACCATTCTTCTTCCTATCTATCTTTTCTCAGCACTCGTTCGTTCTAACCTCTTTATTCATATGTTCATTACATATGCGCGCATTTGAATATTTGAGTAACTTGCATAATATAATGTCTATAATATCAGATATTACAGTGCCTCTACGAATTGCAGTTTCATCGGTCTTGACCCAAACGCCTCACTTCGATGTAAAGAAGTGCCATTGAAACCGTCATTCTTGTATGACATAACCGCGCCCTATTAAACAAACACAACTTATTTAGATACACAGTTTGAATAGTATTTCATAACATGAAAGTGAGGCGTTTGGGTCAATACCGCTCAAACTGCTATTCGTAGACGCCACTCTAATATCTTCTATTGAGTGTCGTACAACCAAAACGAAAGTAATTATTGCCTTACTTCGATGTAATGAAGCGCCGTTGAAACCGTCATTCTTGTGTGACATAACCGCTCCCTCATAACAAACACAACTTATTTTGATACACAGTTTGAATAGCACCTGTAATATCTGCTATTGTTAACCTCTTCCGCCTCCCCCTCCATTCCTCCTCATCTCTCCATTTGTGTTCTTATTCATGACGTAGGTGTCTACGCGATGTGTCGAGTGGTATCGGCAAGCTACTGAAGTATATCGGCACGTTAAAGGGCCTTGCGTCTATCAGAGATGCCGTGTGGGAGCTCCTAAAGGAGGTGGGCATAGAACGCCTGACGCAATAATACCATTATCAAGTTGCACGTTTTAGGGTTGTAATAAAAAGTGTTGTATGAAAGAATCCTTTGTCGTGAAAGCACGTCCGGAAATTAATGATATGGCAAAATTTGAGGTATGTCATAAAATTAGTAACTTTCCGCCTTCGCAGGTCAGGTCTGCAAAACGTCAGCGCATGCGTGAATTTAATCCGGGAAAGCACACTCGTGCTCATCACTTTGGTTGCAATTTCTCTCGAAATTTGAACTTCAATGCATTTTTTACCAAAAAGTACAAGCTTCGATTTTTAAGTACTGATCACGATCCAGTCGTGTTTGGCTTGACTCTTGCAATTTCCCCTTAACCCCTGATCTTTTTCTGCGATGTGTCGAGTTTCTGTACGGAAACCATTTAGGGCCATTTAGAGCATTTCGCAGACGGTCCTTTCGCAGGCATCTCTCCGTTTCGTACTCGGGTTTCCGGCCGGAAACAAATGGCATCACCGGGAGGGGCCTAGGGCCTAGGGCCTAGTCTGCTATGCACAGGAAACCCATAATATTTTGTATACTGAACAAGGATTTTCTCATAGATTTGCTTCAAATTTAGCGGCTTATTTCTATCACATCCACCGACTGATCAAAATTCAACTGAGAATATGAAAGTTTGAGTTTGTTTTCTAGGCCAATACCAGTACGCAGCCGAAGGAGGATGGTCAACAGAGCTTGGAGTGGAATGATCTTTGCTGTAAGGTGCTCAACCACGAGCTGTCACCATGGGACACGTTCCTGAGACCTCTATTTCTAGACCGTGCTAAGGTAAATATTACTGAGTGTATCATCCCGCGCATAGAGCAGATTTCGTATGAGTTTATGGCAATGACTTACAGCACAGTTACTGTACGACATGCCGTGACTTTGAAATGGCTTCCCATTGTTTTTGTCCTTCTTATCCAATCAAATTACAGAGTTGTGGTAACAGTAAGTTACAGTACGGTTACTGTAAGGCTGCGGACATGCCGTATTTTTGTCCCGCTCATAAGAAATCCGCGCAAAACCACACGTGGTTCTCGTCGTTCTCATTTCGGTGCATCTCATCATCTTGTAAGCGCCATGATTTTTCTGTACAAAAGTCCTGATCTAGAGCAGGCTTCGAATGAGTAGAAAGTTGCAGGCCCAGTAATACAATTAGTGTGTCATATATAGCAATATTTTTCTCACCGTACAGTATCACGGATACGACAGTTTGTTATATTTCTAGTTATTTTTGAAACGAGAGGAAGTATACAAATTAAAGCCTGCGTAGCGACGCAGGGGGGTGGGGAGGAGTAGCGAATGGTTCAGCCCCCCCCCCCCCCCCCCTCCCCTCGGTTCTTTTCCCCCTCCCCCTTGACCATGCAATGACATACCACGGTAAACTATCGTAAATTTGTTTTTTTACACCAACAAACGAGAAATAGTCATGATCAAGCGGAAATGCTTTGAAAACGATGGACATTGTGGGGAAAGTGATTCTAGCGCGCTACACGTAATCTGTGACGCAAGCAATGACACAACCCGTGGTATGTCCTCTGATTTCCAATGGCAATAAGCCAATCAGAGAAACTGAGCAGTTGTTGTAATTAAAATTTTGTTTTACTTCTTTACCAAGGTTTTAAAAAGATGATTTCACAACAACAGCTCAGTTTTTCGTTTTCTGATTGGTTTATTGCCATTGGGATACCACGGATTGCGTCATCGCTCGCGTCACAGATTGCGCCATAGCACGTGATAGTATCACTTTCCCCCACAATTTCCCTCGTTTACAAGGCTTTTCCGCTTGACTAGCTGTACCATTTCTCGTTTGTTGTTGTAAATAATCTAATTTACGATAGTGGTATGCCCTTATTTGCCACGTTTTTTGTCATCTCATAATCAACATTGTTGTGGATCCAAACCCTCTAACGTTTTTCTTTCAAACTGGTAGGCAATTCTTCGCGGTCTGTTCGATGCCACTATTTCATCCTGTAAGAACATGATTAGCAAATCCCAGGACGATCTGTCTGACCCTCATAGCAGTGACATTAGTGCATTATGGGAAAGGGACATTGCGAAGTATGTGTGGCACGAGAGCCCAAATGATGTCCCTCTTGGCTCCGTATGGGGGAGACAAACCGGTGGGTCGACGACTAAGGGAAATGAGGGCGGAGGGCTCGCTTTGAAAGCACGAGCCTGCACTCCTGCTGTTCAGCGGTAAGATTAATTGTCACACTGATAGACATATTATTGTGAAGTTAATTTTAATAAGAATATTAGATCACTAAAGGAAATGCAGTTTTGGAATAGCCATAATAATAGTCATCCTATCATTTAGATTTTACTTGGACATTGAGTTCACCTAACCGTGTAAAAGTATGTGCAATCTCATCATAAAACCACCTCCCTGTTAGCTCAGTGCTGGTCAAATGTGCGGCCAGACCAACATTCAGGGTCTTAAAATAACTGAGTAGAAGGCGCTGCCTTTGTGAAACAATCTCGTTCTCGAACTGCAAATGGTTAAACCTTCATGTCTTCTCGGATAATAATAATAATAATAATAAATATAATAATAGACTTTATTTGAGTGTCAAATGTATTTAGCATGGTAGATATTTGTTTGCATTCTCAGTGGGGGCCAACGATTTAACATCCTGATCCAAGAAGTTCTAACCATTTACGCATGTCAGAGCAAAGGCATCACCTTCTCCCAGTTATTTTAAGACCCTTAGTGTTTTAACCCGCGACCTCCCGCACAACAGACGGTCGCTTAACCACTGAGCTTACCCGGTAATGGTTAAGACGAGTTACCGACTTTAAATAAGGCTGCTTTACCTTTTCACGTTTTTTTATTCATCATACACGTGTCATTGGTTCTATTTATAATTTAGGATGTGTTCCAGCATCAACACCAAATTAGCCGCAACTCTCGAGGATGCCCGGCATTTCGTTTCTGAACCTGAGGAAACAATATCCCCAGGGACCCCTAGAAGGTCGATTATTGCTCGAGCGGGTGACCTGGATCTTTTCAGTCAAAAGAGCGTTGAGGACAAGGAGCCCTTTGATCGCTACGTGGACGCCAAGGAAGTTCAGGTGTTTCTACAACAAACGTGTTTCAACGCCTTTAACGAGTGAGTACTAAACTTGACGCCGCGTCGTACATTTTGTCCGACACAAATGCTTCTTTTGCAAAACAGAATTCGCTGAAGGGGGAATGTGATCCATTCAAGACTCATTCAGCCGACCGTCAACCAAAGGCGAAGTCTAGTCTCATACAAAGAGGTTATTACAGGGAAAGTTGTGTAATACGGTTGGGTATTGTTACGAGTCAGTTTTATTTTTTCGAGCCTGAAAGGCGAGTAAAAATTCTCAGCCTTATTACACAACTTTTCGTGTAATAAATTGTCTATTATACGACAGCTAACACGAACAAAACAATTTTGTTTTCGCGTTTTCGCTTACCTTGCTCTGTTTGAAGAAAATCTTGAGAGAAGGAATCTCGAGTGAAGAAACCTCTCAGCCTCAGTTGAAGTCCAATGCCGGGGGCGGGCGCGCACTGAAAAAAGTTTTTTTCACGCGCTAAATGCTGATTGGCTGATACTCAAACAGCCCCATTTTGATTGGCTCAAGCACTTACAAAACCTTTTAAGTGTTGAATAAACCTGTGCAAACCTGTTCGCGACCCGTGTAATAAGCTCTCTTTATATTATATGGCATGGCAGCTCCGTGAGCGGGCAAGATGACTCTGAATGCTGCAATCTGATTGGTTGCTCAGCGGGCAAGATTTTTTCATCTTGCCCGCTCAGGATTTTCCAACTTCGTAAACAAATAGAGACAGAACCCATACATTTTGAAAGAAACTAAACAATTTGTGACATGAAGGCAAATACTAATTTTAAAATCGTTCTGCTTTTTCGTTTACAGCTAAATATTAAAGGGATTGAATGCAGTTTTTTCTGGCTCTCGCAAGTTCGATGAAAACAACTGCAGCAAAAGCGACTGAATTGAATGAAGATAAAAAACTATAGCGAAGCTGAAATGGCCGTGACTTCAAAAACACAAAGAAAAGTTCGGCTACCTCAAAACGCTACTACAATCGTGGTACAAAGAAATAAAATTATTACGGAAACGAGTAAGCGTAGCACACAGTTTCATCAAAGAAAACAGGTTTTATATTGTATGAGCTAAGAAATTCAGCATTCACATTTGGTAATTGGCTTACAAATTAAGAGTATTTATTAATTAATACTTACAAGTTTGTTTGTATTCTTCTACAGCTCTATTTGTCAAGTTTTTCAGTGTCCTTATCTGAGTTATCGCCACTCGAGTGATTTCAACGCCGGTTTTCAACTTTCAAATCTTCCACAAAAATGCTCATTTTTGTCTCTAGATAATGCATTCGGCCTTCCTCATGAAGTTGTCATTGAAACTAAGTACATCTGATGTAAAGTACAGGTCAGTTTTCATCCATAAAAACGCATTTTTATACGTTGGGAAACAAACTGTTTTGAACGCCACAAGGTTGAACTTCAAGTGAAAGTCGTCGACTGTCAGTCTAATTTTAGATTGATTTCTATTCGCTCTTCAGTTTACCACGCAATGGGTTCCTGGCGCGTGTGTCAAAGTGTGATTTTATTCATGTTTGCCATATAATAAAAACCTTATTGACCAAGCTTGTTCGGTCAAGATGGGGGAATATTGGTCTCGTTCATTTTTTGCGTTTTTATGGACCTCGACTTCGTCTCGGTCCATAACACGCAAAAAATGAACTTGACCAATATTCCCCCATCTTGATCTCACGCTTGGTCAATAACTTCTCTCTATATATATATATTTGCACTCGTTTAATCCCGTATTTGCACTCGAAAACGCCAAGTCGTATAATAAAAAGTTTTAAACGCGTACCCTGCTTTCAGAGGTTATATTTTCCCGCCGACACACCGAGCGGCCGAGAGCCCTAGCTGCAAAGCCGCGAGAGTCGAAAAGCCGCTCGCGACTTTATCGCCTGACTCTCGCGGCTTCGCCGTGTATCGGCTGGCACCGAGGATATCAAACGCGTACCGACTAGACTTAATTAAATCTAGGAGGTACGATTTTGATTGACGGTCAGTTAAATGCAATTTTCCAAACGCAACTTGAAACGTTCATAGTCCCATAATTTTACTGTTGAGTTTAGTTAAAATAATAGAACGTTTATTTATTTATCTCCTCTTTGTGACAGGCTCTTGACGTTTGTCGACAATACACTCTCAGAGCACAAGAGTACAATGGAAACCGTCCTGAATCCCGCCTCGCTCTATGACACCACTTGTATAGACAGGTATGTAGTTATATTTCTGTACAGTGTAACAAAGCATAACTTAATTACATTTGAAACTTCAGTTCTTGTCTCGATTTCTTTTTCCTCGTAAAATAACCGTTTGCTGTATAATCGCCTTATAGAATATTGATAGTAAATGTCATCATTGTAGGATTGGTACAGCTAAACTCAAGAAGCATGACTTGTTCCAACCTGAAATTTCAAATGCTTGATTATAAGGAATGATCCACTGGAAAAATTGAACCATTTACCAGCTTTCAAGAACAATGAAAAAGGTACGTAAAATGTTTGCAAAAATACAAACATTTTACAAAGTACAGAATTTCTCTAAATTTATGCACCTATCAATATTAAGCCCGAGGGGTGGGGGCAAGGGGTGGGGATTTGACAGGCAGGGCTACCCCGAGGGTGGGGATTTTGACATACGCCTCCTGCCCACGGTGGGGCTCGCTATTTATAGGAAGCATAAGGAGGATAGGGCAGATGTTTGATATTTTTGACCAAACGTGTTGTTCTGAGGGTGAGGAATTTTAAATTTTCTTCGGAGAAAATGTCAAATTCCCACCCCTTGCCCCCCTCCCCCCTCGGGCTTAACATTGATAGGTGCATTACTACTTGTAAAATGCTCACATATTACTTTCTACATAATTCTTCAAAGTCTGTAAATGGTTCTATTTTCCAATGATCTTATATTTCTTTATAAAACTCTGCTGAAGCCATGCATGATACCATACTTGCTTTGCTCTCGTATTGTCTATTTTGTTATCCTACTCTTTATTAACCGCTGTATCTACTATACGTGCTCGTCTAACTGGTATATTGTATGATTTAGAGTGTTATTCGTTGGTCGCTTGTGCCAGTGTCTGACTGAACAGTGCCCACATCTCAAGCAAGTCATGCAAGGCACGGAACCGCAGGAGAACGCTAACAGAGCCACTCCCAGGTATTGTTACAATGGAGCCATTTACAGTGCGGCTACTGAAACCACTTAGACAATGAGAACCAATCACATACAGAACGAAAACAAATCATTCCAACAGAGCCACTCCCAGGTATTGTTATAACGGAGCCATTTACAGTGCGGCTACTGAAACCATTTAGACAATGAGAACCAATCACATACAGAACGAAAACAAATCATTCCAACAGAGCCACTCCCAGGTATTGTTACAACGGAGCCATTTACAGTGCGGCTACTGAAACCACTTAGACAATGAGAACCAATCACATACAGAACGAAAACAAATCATTCCAACAGAGCCACTCCCAGGTATTGTTACAACGGAGCCATTTACAGTGCAGCTACTGAAACCACTTAGACAATGAGAACCAATCACATACAGAACGAAAACAAATCATTCCAACAGAGCCACTCCCAGGTATTGTTACAACGGAGCCATTTACAGTGCGGCTACTGAAACCACTTAGACAATGAGAACCAATCACATACAGAACGAAAACAAATCATTCCAACAGAGCCACTCCCAGGTATTGTTACAACGGAGCCATTTACAGTGCGGCTACTGAAACCACTTAGACAATGAGAACCAATCACATACAGAACGAAAACAAATCATTCCAACAGAGCCACTCCCAGGTATTGTTATAACGGAGCCATTTACAGTGCGGCTACTGAAACCACTTAGACAATGAGAACCAATCACATACAGAACGAAAACAAATCATTCCAACAGAGCCACTCCCAGGTATTGTTATAACGGAGCCATTTACAGTGCGGCTACTGAAACCACTTAGACAATGAGAACCAATCACATACAGAACGAAAACAAATCATTCCAACAGAGCCACTCCCAGGTATTGTTATAACGGAGCCATTTACAGTGCGGCTACTGAAACCACTTAGACAATGAGAACCAATCACATACAGAACGAAAACAAATCATTCCAACAGAGCCACTCCCAGGTATTGTTACAACGGAGCCATTTACAGTGCCGCTACTGAAACCACTTAGACAATGAGAACCAATCACATACAGAACGAAAACAAATCATTCCAACAGAGCCACTCCCAGGTATTGTTACAACGGAGCCATTTACAGTGCGGCTACTGAAACCACTTAGACAATGAGAACCAATCACATACAGAACGAAAACAAATCATTCCAACAGAGCCACTCCCAGGTATTGTTACAACGGAGCCATTTACAGTGCGGCTACTGAAACCACTTAGACAATGAGAACCAATCACATACAGAACGAAAACAAATCATTCCAACAGAGCCACTCCCAGGTATTGTTACAACGGAGCCATTTACAGTGCCGCTACTGAAACCACTTAGACAATGAGAACCAATCACATACAGAACGAAAACAAATCATTCCAACAGAGCCACTCCCAGGTATTGTTACAACGGAGCCATTTACAGTGCGGCTACTGAAACCACTTAGACAATGAGAACCAATCACATACAGAACGAAAACAAATCATTCCAACAGAGCCACTCCCAGGTATTGTTATAACGGAGCCATTTACAGTGCGGCTACTGAAACCACTTAGACAATGAGAACCAATCACATACAGAACGAAAACAAATCATTCCAACAGAGCCACTCCCAGGTATTGTTACAACGGAGCCATTTACAGTGCGGCTACTGAAACCACTTAGACAATGAGAACCAATCACATACAGAACGAAAACAAATCATTCCAACAGAGCCACTCCCAGGTATTGTTACAACGGAGCCATTTACAGTGCGGCTACTGAAACCATTTAGACAATGAGAACCAATCACATACAGAACGAAAACAAATCATTCCAACAGAGCCACTCCCAGGTATTGTTATAACGGAGCCATTTACAGTGCGGCTACTGAAACCACTTAGACAATGAGAACCAATCACATACAGAACGAAAACAAATCATTCCAACAGAGCCACTCCCAGGTATTGTTATAACGGAGCCATTTACAGTGCGGCTACTGAAACCACTTAGACAATGAGAACCAATCACATACAGAACGAAAACAAATCATTCCAACAGAGCCACTCCCAGGTATTGTTACAACGGAGCCATTTACAGTGCGGCTACTGAAACCATTTAGACAATGAGAACCAATCACATACAGAACGAAAACAAATCATTCCAACAGAGCCACTCCCAGGTATTGTTACAACGGAGCCATTTACAGTGCGGCTACTGAAACCACTTAGACAATGAGAACCAATCACATACAGAACGAAAACAAATCATTCCAACAGAGCCACTCCCAGGTATTGTTACAACGGAGCCATTTACAGTGCGGCTACTGAAACCACTTAGACAATGAGAACCAATCACATACAGAACGAAAACAAATCATTCCAACAGAGCCACTCCCAGGTATTGTTACAACGGAGCCATTTACAGTGCGGCTACTGAAACCACTTAGACAATGAGAACCAATCACTTACAGAACGAAAACAAATCATTCCAACAGAGCCACTCCCAGGTATTGTTACAACGGAGCCATTTACAGTGCGGCTACTGAAACCACTTAGACAATGAGAACCAATCACATACAGAACGAAAACAAATCATTCCAACAGAGCCACTCCCAGGTATTGTTACAACGGAGCCATTTACAGTGCGGCTATTGAAACCACTTAGACAATGAGAACCAATCACATACAGAACGAAAACAAATCATTCCAACAGAGCCACTCCCAGGTATTGTTACAACGGAGCCATTTACAGTGCGGCTACTGAAACCACTTAGACAATGAGAACCAATCACACACAGAACGAAAACAAAGCATTACAACAGAGCCACTCCCAGGTATTGTTACAACGGAGCCATTTACAGTGCGGCTACTGAAACCACTTAGACAATGAGAACCAATCACATACAGAACGAAAACAAATCATTCCAACAGAGCCACTCCCAGGTATTGTTACAACGGAGCCATTTACAGTGCGGCTACTGAAACCACTTAGACAATGAGAACCAATCACATACAGAACGAAAACAAATCATTCCAACAGAGCCACTCCCAGGTATTGTTACAACGGAGCCATTTACAGTGCGGCTACTGAAACCACTTAGACAATGAGAACCAATCACTTACAGAACGAAAACAAATCATTCCAACAGAGCCACTCCCAGGTATTGTTACAACGGAGCCATTTACCGTGCGGCTACTGAAACCACTTAGACAATGAGAACCAATCACATACAGAACGAAAACAAATCATTCCAACAGAGCCACTCCCAGGTATTGTTACAACGGAGCCATTTACAGTGCGGCTACTGAAACCACTTAGACAATGAGAACCAATCACATACAGAACGAAAACAAATCATTCCAACAGAGCCACTCCCAGGTATTGTTATAACGGAGCCATTTACAGTGCGGCTACTGAAACGACTTAGACAATGAGAACCAATCACATACAGAACGAAAACAAATCATTCCAACAGAGCCACTCCCAGGTATTGTTATAACGGAGCCATTTACAGTGCGGCTACTGAAACGACTTAGACAATGAGAACCAATCACATACAGAACGAAAACAAATCATTCCAACAGAGCCACTCCCAGGTATTGTTACAACGGAGCCATTTACCGTGCGGCTACTGAAACCACTTAGACAATGAGAACCAATCACATACAGAACGAAAACAAATCATTCCAACAGAGCCACTCCCAGCTATTTTTATAACGGAGCCATTTACCGTGCGGCTACTGAAACCACTTAGACAATGAGAACCAATCACATACAGAACGAAAACAAATCATTTCAACAGAGCCACTCCCAGGTATTGTTACAACGGAGCCATTTACAGTGCGGCTACTGAAACGACTTAGACAATGAGAACCAATCACATACAGAACGAAAACAAATCATTCCAACAGAGCCACTCCCAGCTATTGTTATAACGGAGCCATTTACCGTGCGGCTACTGAAACCACTTAGACAATGAGAACCAATCACATACAGAACGAAAACAAATCATTCCAACAGAGCCACTCCCAGGTATTGTTACAACGGAGCCATTTACCGTGCGGCTACTGAAACCACTTAGACAATGAGAACCAATCACATACAGAACGAAAACAAATCATTCCAACAGAGCCACTCCCAGGTATTGTTACAACGGAGCCATTTACAGTGCGGCTACTGAAACCACTTAGACAATGAGAACCAATCACATACAGAACGAAAACAAATCATTCCAACAGAGCCACTCCCAGGTATTGTTATAACGGAGCCATTTACAGTGCGGCTACTGAAACGACTTAGACAATGAGAACCAATCACATACAGAACGAAAACAAATCATTCCAACAGAGCCACTCCCAGGTATTGTTATAACGGAGCCATTTACAGTGCGGCTACTGAAACGACTTAGACAATGAGAACCAATCACATACAGAACGAAAACAAATCATTCCAACAGAGCCACTCCCAGGTATTGTTACAACGGAGCCATTTACCGTGCGGCTACTGAAACCACTTAGACAATGAGAACCAATCACATACAGAACGAAAACAAATCATTCCAACAGAGCCACTCCCAGCTATTTTTATAACGGAGCCATTTACCGTGCGGCTACTGAAACCACTTAGACAATGAGAACCAATCACATACAGAACGAAAACAAATCATTCCAACAGAGCCACTCCCAGGTATTGTTACAACGGAGCCATTTACAGTGCGGCTACTGAAACGACTTAGACAATGAGAACCAATCACATACAGAACGAAAACAAATCATTCCAACAGAGCCACTCCCAGCTATTGTTACAACGGAGCCATTTACCGTGCGGCTACTGAAACCACTTAGACAATGAGAACCAATCACATACAGAACGAAAACAAATCATTCCAACAGAGCCACTCCCAGGTATTGTTACAACGGAGCCATTTACAGTGCGGCTACTGAAACCACTTAGACAATGAGAACCAATCACATACAGAACGAAAACAAATCATTCCAACAGAGCCACTCCCAGGTATTGTTATAACGGAGCCATTTACAGTGCGGCTACTGAAACCACTTAGACAATGAGAACCAATCACATACAGAACGAAAACAAATCATTCCAACAGAGCCACTCCCAGGTATTGTTATAACGGAGCCATTTACAGTGCGGCTACTGAAACCACTTAGACAATGAGAACCAATCACATACAGAACGAAAACAAATCATCCAACAGAGCCACTCCCAGGTATTGTTATAACGGAGCCATTTACAGTGCGGCTACTGAAACCACTTAGACAATGAGAACCAATCACATACAGAACGAAAACAAATCATTCCAACAGAGCCACTCCCAGGTATTGTTACAACGGAGCCATTTACAGTGCCGCTACTGAAACCACTTAGACAATGAGAACCAATCACATACAGAACGAAAACAAATCATTCCAACAGAGCCACTCCCAGGTATTGTTACAACGGAGCCATTTACAGTGCGGCTACTGAAACCACTTAGACAATGAGAACCAATCACATACAGAACGAAAACCAAATCATTCCAACAGAGCCACTCCAGGTATTGTTATAACGGAGCCATTTACAGTGCGGCCTACTGAAACCATTTAGACAATGAGAACCAATCACATACAGAACGAAAACAAAATCATTCCAACAGAGCCACTCCCAGGTATTGTTCAACGGAGCCATTTACAGTGCGGCTACTGAAACCACTTAGACAATGAGAACCAATCACATACAGAACGAAAACAAATCATTCCAACAGAGCCACTCCCAGGTATTGTTACAACGGAGCCATTTACAGTGCAGCTACTGAAACCACTTAGACAATGAGAACCAATCACATACAGAACGAAAACAAATCATTCCAACAGAGCCACTCCCAGGTATTGTTACAACGGAGCCATTTACAGTGCGGCTACTGAAACCACTTAGACAATGAGAACCAATCACATACAGAACGAAACAAATCATTCCAACAGAGCCACTCCCAGGTATTGTTACTAACGGAGCCATTTACAGTGCGGCTACTGAAACCACTTAGACAATGAGAACCAATCACATACAGAACGAAAACAAATCATTCCAACAGAGCCACTCCCAGGTATTGTTATAACGGAGCCATTTACAGTGCGGCTACTGAAACCACTTAGACAATGAGAACCAATCACATACAGAACGAAAACAAATCATTCCAACAGAGCCACTCCCAGGTATTGTTATAACGGAGCCATTTACAGTGCGGCTACTGAAACCACTTAGACAATGAGAACCAATCACATACAGAACGAAAACAAATCATTCCAACAGAGCCACTCCCAGGTATTGTTATAACGGAGCCATTTACAGTGCGGCTACTGAAACCACTTAGACAATGAGAACCAATCACATACAGAACGAAAACAAATCATTCCAACAGAGCCACTCCCAGGTATTGTTACAACGGAGCCATTTACAGTGCCGCTACTGAAACCACTTAGACAATGAGAACCAATCACATACAGAACGAAAACAAATCATTCCAACAGAGCCACTCCCAGGTATTGTTACAACGGAGCCATTTACAGTGCGGCTACTGAAACCACTTAGACAATGAGAACCAATCACATACAGAACGAAAACAAATCATTCCAACAGAGCCACTCCCAGGTATTGTTATAACGGAGCCATTTACAGTGCGGCTACTGAAACCACTTAGACAATGAGAACCAATCACATACAGAACGAAAACAAATCATTCCAACAGAGCCACTCCCAGGTATTGTTATAACGGAGCCATTTACAGTGCGGCTACTGAAACCACTTAGACAATGAGAACCAATCACATACAGAACGAAAACAAATCATTCCAACAGAGCCACTCCAGGTATTGTTACAACGGAGCCATTTACAGTGCCGCTACTGAAACCACTTAGACAATGAGAACCAATCACATACAGAACGAAAACAAATCATTCCAACAGAGCCACTCCCAGGTATTGTTACAACGGAGCCATTTACAGTGCGGCTACTGAAACCACTTAGACAATGAGAACCAATCACATACAGAACGAAAACAAATCATTCCAACAGAGCCACTCCCAGGTATTGTTATAACGGAGCCATTTACAGTGCGGCTACTGAAACCATTTAGACAATGAGAACCAATCACATACAGAACGAAAACAAATCATTCCAACAGAGCCACTCCCAGGTATTGTTACAACGGAGCCATTTACCGTGCGGCTACTGAAACCACTTAGACCAATGAGAACCAATCACATACAGAACGAAAACAAATCATTCCAACAGAGCCACTCCCAGGTATTGTTACAACGGAGCCATTTACAGTGCGGCTACTGAAACCACTTAGACAATGAGAACCAATCACATACAGAACGAAAACAAATCATTCCAACAGAGCCACTCCCAGGTATTGTTATAACGGAGCCATTTACAGTGCGGCTACTGAAACCACTTAGACAATGAGAACCAATCACATACAGAACGAAAACAAATCATTCCAACAGAGCCACTCCCAGGTATTGTTACAACGGAGCCATTTACAGTGCGGCTACTGAAACCACTTAGACAATGAGAACCAATCACATACAGAACGAAAACAAATCATTCCAACAGAGCCACTCCCAGGTATTGTTACAACGGAGCCATTTACAGTGCGGCTACTGAAACCATTTAGACAATGAGAACCAATCACATACAGAACGAAAACAAATCATTCCAACAGAGCCACTCCCAGGTATTGTTACAACGGAGCCATTTACAGTGCGGCTACTGAAACCACTTAGACAATGAGAACCAATCACATACAGAACGAAAACAAATCATTCCAACAGAGCCACTCCCAGGTATTGTTATAACGGAGCCATTTACAGTGCGGCTACTGAAACCACTTAGACAATGAGAACCAATCACATACAGAACGAAAACAAATCATTCCAACAGAGCCACTCCCAGGTATTGTTACAACGGAGCCATTTACAGTGCGGCTACTGAAACCATTTAGACAATGAGAACCAATCACATACAGAACGAAAACAAATCATTCCAACAGAGCCACTCCCAGGTATTGTTACAACGGAGCCATTTACAGTGCGGCTACTGAAACCACTTAGACAATGAGAACCAATCACATACAGAACGAAAACAAATCATTCCAACAGAGCCACTCCCAGGTATTGTTACAACGGAGCCATTTACAGTGCGGCTACTGAAACCACTTAGACAATGAGAACCAATCACATACAGACGAAAACAAATCATTCCAACAGAGCACTCCAGGTATTGTTACAACGGAGCCATTTACAGTGCGGCTACTGAAACCACTTAGACAATGAGAACCAATCACTTACAGAACGAAAACAAATCATTCCAACAGAGCCACTCCCAGGTATTGTTACAACGGAGCCATTTACAGTGCGGCTACTGAAACCACTTAGACAATGAGAACCAATCACATACAGAACGAAAACAAATCATTCCAACAGAGCCACTCCCAGGTATTGTTACAACGGAGCCATTTACAGTGCGGCTACTGAAACCACTTAGACAATGAGAACCAATCACAACAGAACGAAAACAAAGCATTACAACAGAGCCACTCCCAGGTATTGTTACACGGAGCCATTTACAGTGCGGCTACTGAAACCACTTAGACAATGAGAACCAATCACATACAGAACGAAAACAAAGCATTACAACAGAGCCACTCCCAGTTATTGTTACAACGGAGCCATTTACAGTGCGGCTACTGAAACCACTTAGACAATGAGAACCAATCACATACAGAACGAAAACAAATCATTCCAACAGAGCCACTCCCAGGTATTGTTACAACGGAGCCATTTACAGTGCGGCTACTGAAACCACTTAGACAATGAGAACCAATCACATACAGAACGAAAACAAATCATTCCAACAGAGCCACTCCCAGGTATTGTTACAACGGAGCCATTTACAGTGCGGCTACTGAAACCACTTAGGCAATGAGAAGCAATCACTTACAGAACGAAAACAAATCATTCCAACAGAGCCACTCCCAGGTATTGTTACAACGGAGCCATTTACAGTGCGGCTACTGAAACCACTTAGACAATGAGAACCAATCACATACAGAACGAAAACAAATCATTCCAACAGAGCCACTCCCAGGTATTGTTACAACGGAGCCATTTACAGTGCGGCTACTGAAACCACTTAGACAATGAGAACCAATCACTTACAGAACGAAAACAAATCATTCCAACAGAGCCACTCCCAGGTATTGTTACAACG
This sequence comes from Actinernus sp. WN-2022, assembly GCA_030867875.1. NCBI lineage: Eukaryota > Metazoa > Cnidaria > Anthozoa > Actiniaria > Actinernidae > Actinernus > Actinernus sp. WN-2022. The sequence continues at coordinate 23,814 of JAOWCC010001317.1, forward strand.
GAGCCATTTACAGTGCGGCTACTGAAACCACTTAGACAATGAGAACCAATCACATACAGAACGAAAACAAATCATTCCAACAGAGCCACTCCCAGGTATTGTTACAACGAGCCATTTACAGTGCGGCTACTGAAACCATTTAGACAATGAGAACCAATCACATACAGAACGAAAACAATCATTCCAACAGAGCCACTCCAGGTATTGTTACAACGGAGCCATTTACAGTGCGGCTACTGAAACCACTTAGACAATGAGAACCAATCACATACAGAACGAAAACAAATCATTCCAACAGAGCCACTCCCAGGTATTGTTACAACGGAGCCATTTACAGTGCGGCTACTGAAACCACTTAGACAATGAGAACCAATCACATACAGAACGAAAACAAATCATTCCAACAGAGCCACTCCCAGGTATTGTTACAACGGAGCCATTTACAGTGCGGCTACTGAAACACTTAGACAATGAGAACCAATCACTTACAGAACGAAAACAAATCATTCCAACAGAGCCACTCCCAGGTATTGTTACAACGGAGCCATTTACAGTGCGGCTACTGAAACCACTTAGACAATGAGAACCAATCACATACAGAACGAAAACAAATCATTCCAACAGAGCCACTCCCAGGTATTGTTACAACGGAGCCATTTACAGTGCGGCTACTGAAACCACTTAGACAATGAGAACCAATCACACACAGAACGAAAACAAAGCATTACAACAGAGCCACTCCCAGGTATTGTTACAACGGAGCCATTTACAGTGCGGC
>JAOWCC010000132.1:0-88959 GCA_030867875.1 Actinernus sp. WN-2022
AGATTCATCAGTCCTGATTCATGATTCACCAATCCTGATTCCTGATTCATCATTCCTCTTTCCTGATTCATCATTCCTGATTCCTGATACATCATTCATCATTCCTGATTCATCATTCATCATTCCTGATTCATCATTCCTGATTCCTGATTTATCATTCCTGATTCATCATTCCTGATTCCTGATTCATCATTCCTGATTCCTGATTCATCATTCCTGATTCCTGATTCATCATTACTCATTCCTGATTCATCATTCCTGATTCCTGATTCATCATTCCTGATTCCTGATTGATCATTCCTCATTCCTGATTCCTGATTCATCATTCCTGATTCCTGATTCGTGATTCATCATTCCTGATTCATCATTCCTGATTCATCATTCCTCATTCCTGATTCATCATTCTTCATTCCTGATTAATCATTCCTCATTCCTGATTCAACATTCCTGATTCATGATTCACCATTCCTGATTCCTGATACATCATTCATCATTCCTGATTCATCATTCCTGATTCCTGATTCATCATTCCTGATTCCTGATTCATCATTCCTGATTCCTGCTTCATCATTCCTCATTCCTGATTCATCATTCCTCATTCCTGATTCATCAATCCTCATTCCTGATTCATCATTCCTGATTCCTGATTCCTGATTCATCATTCCTGATTCATCATTCCTGATTCCTGATTCATCATTCATCATTCCTGATTCATCATTCCTGATTCCTGATTCATCATTCATCATTCCTGATTCATCATTCCTGATTTCTGATTTATCATTCCTGATTCATCATTCCTGATTCCTGATTCATCATTCCTCATTCCTGATTCATCATTCCTCATTCCTGATTCATCATTACTCATTCCTGATTCATCATTCCTGATTCCTGATTCATCATTCCTGATTCCTGATTGATGATTCCTCATTCCTGATTCATCATTCCTGATTCCTGATTCATCATTCCTGATTCCTGATTCCTGATTCATCATTCCTGATTCATCATTCCTGATTCCTGATTCATCATTCCTGATTCATCATTCCTGATTCCTGATTCATCATTCCTCATTCCTGATTCATGATTCCTCATTCCTGATTCATCAATCCTCATTCCTGATTCATCATTCCTGATTCCTGATTCATCATTCATCATTCCTGATTCATCATTCATCATTCCTGATTCATCATTCGTCATTCCTTATTCATCATTCCTGAATCCTGATTCATTATTCCTGATTCATCATTCCTGATTCCTGATTCATCATTCCTGATTCCTGATTCATCATTCATCATTCCTGATTGATCATTCCTGATTCCTGATTCATCATTCCTCATTTCTGATTCATCATTCATCATTCCTGATTCATCATTCTTGATTCCTGATTCATCATTCCTGATTCCTGATTCATCATTCCTGATTCCTGATTCATCATTCCTGATTCCTGATTCACCATTCCTGATTCCTGATTCATCATTCCTCTTTCCTGATTCATCATTCCTGATTCCTGTTACATCATTCATCATTCCTGATTCATCATTCCTGATTCCTGATTCATCATTCCTGATTCCAGATTCATCATTCCTGATTCATGATTCACCAATCCTGATTCCTGATTCATCATTCCTCTTTCCTGATTCATCATTCCTGATTCCTGATACATCATTCATCATTCCTGATTCATCATTCCTGATTCCTGATTTATCATTCCTGATTCATCATTCCTGATTCCTGATTCACCATTCCTGATTCCTGATTCATCATTCCTCATTCCTGATTCATCATTACTGATTCCTGATTCATCATTCCTCATTCCTGATTCATCATTCATCATTCCTGATTCATCATTCCTGATTCCTGATTCATCATTCCTGATTCCAGATTCATCAGTCCTTATTCATGATTCATCATTCCTGATTCCTGATACATCATTCATCATTCCTGATTCATCATTCATCATTCCTGATTCATCATTCCTGATTTCTGATTTATCATTCCTGATTCATCATTCCTGATTCCTGATTCATCATTCCTCATTCCTGATTCATCATTCCTCATTCCTGATTCATCATTACTCATTCCTGATTCATCATTCCTGATTCCTGATTCATCATTCCTGATTCCTGATTGATGATTCCTCATTCCTGATTCATCATTCCTGATTCCTGATTCATCATTCCTGATTCCTGATTCCTGATTCATCATTCCTGATTCATCATTCCTGATTCCTGATTCATCATTCCTGATTCATCATTCCTGATTCCTGATTCATCATTCCTCATTCCTGATTCATGATTCCTCATTCCTGATTCATCAATCCTCATTCCTGATTCATCATTCCTGATTCCTGATTCATCATTCATCATTCCTGATTCATCATTCATCATTCCTGATTCATCATTCGTCATTCCTTATTCATCATTCCTGAATCCTGATTCATTATTCCTGATTCATCATTCCTGATTCCTGATTCATCATTCCTGATTCCTGATTCATCATTCATCATTCCTGATTGATCATTCCTGATTCCTGATTCATCATTCCTCATTTCTGATTCATCATTCATCATTCCTGATTCATCATTCTTGATTCCTGATTCATCATTCCTGATTCCTGATTCATCATTCCTGATTCCTGATTCATCATTCATCATTCCTGATTCCTGATTCATCATTGCTGATTCCTGATTCATCATTCATCATTCCTGATTGATCATTCCTTATTCCCGATTCATCATTCCTGATTCCTGATTCATCATTCCTGATTCCTGATTCATCATTCCTGATTCATGATTCACCATTCCTGATTCCTGATTCATCATTCCTCTTTCCTGATTCATCATTCCTGATTCCTGTTACATCATTCATCATTCCTGATTCATCATTCCTGATTCCTGATTCATCATTCCCGATTCCAGATTCATCAGTCCTGATTCATGATTCACCAATCCTGATTCCTGATACATCATTCATCATTCCTGATTCATCATTCCTGATTCCTGATACATCATTCATCATTCCTGATTCATCATATATCATTCCTGATTCATCATTCCTGATTCCTGATTTATCATTCCTGATTCATCATTCCTGATTCCTGATTCATCATTCCTGATTCCTGATTCATCATTCCTCATTCCTGATTCATCATTACTGATTCCTGATTCATCATTCCTGATTCCTGATTCATCATTCCTCATTCCTGATTCATCATTCCTCATTCCTGATTCATCATTCCTGATTCCTGATTCCTCATTCATCATTCCTGATTCATCATTCCTGATTCCTGATTCATCATTCCTGATTCACCATTCCTGATTCCTGATTCATCATTCCTCATTCCTGATTCATTCAATGTGCCGTAAAATTCTCAAACGGAGAGATTCCATCTTTCCAGCCAATTCATAGATTCCTGACCGCGAGCTAATCTTAAAAAGGTTCAATGTGCCGTCAAATTCTCAAACGGAGAGATGCCATCTTTCCAGCCAATTCATAGATTCCTGACCGCGAGCTAATCTTAAAAACGTTCAATGTGCCGTAAAATTCTCAAACGGAGAGATTCCATCTTTCCAGCCAATTCATAGATTCCTGACCGCGAGCTAATCTTAAAAACGTTCAATGTGCCGTAAAATTCTCAAACGGAGAGATTCCATCTTTCCAGCCAATTCATAGATTCCTGACCGCGAGCTAATCTTAAAAACGTTCAATGTGCCGTAAAATTCTCAAACGGAGAGATTCCATCTTTCCAGCGATTCATAGATTCCTGACCGCGAGCTAATCTTAAAAACGTTCAATGTGCCGTAAAATTCTCAAACGGAGAGATTCCATCTTTTCAGCCAATTCATAGATTCCTGACCGCGAGCTAATCTTAAAAACGTTCAATGTGCCGTAAAATTCTCAAACGGAGAGATTCCATCTTTCCAGCCAATTCATAGATTCCTGACCGCGAGCTAATCTTAAAAACGTTCAATGTGCCGTAAAATTCTCAAACGGAGAGATTCCATCTTTCCAGCCAATTCATAGATTCCTGACCGCGAGCTAATCTTAAAAACGTTCAATGTGCCGTAAAATTCTCAAACGGAGAGATTCCATCTTTCCAGCCAATTCATAGATTCCTGACCGCGAGCTAATCTTAAAAACGTTCAATGTGCCGTAAAATTCTCAAACGGAGAGATTCCATCTTTCCAGCCATTCATAGATTTCTGACCGCGAGCTAATCTTAAAAACGTTCAATGTGCCGTAAAATTCTCAAACGGAGAGATTCCATCTTTCCAGCCAATTCATAGATTCCTGACCGCGAGCTAATCTTAAAAACGTTCAATGTGCCGTAAAATTCCCAAACGGAGAGATTCCATCTTTCCAGCCAATTCATAGATTCCTGACCGCGAGCTAATCTTAAAAACGTTCAATGTGCCGTAAAATTCTCAAACGGAGAGATTCCATCTTTCCAGCCAATTCATAGATTCCTGACCGCGAGCTAATCTTAAAAACGTTCAATGTGCCGTAAAATTCTCAAACGGAGAGATTCCATCTTTCCAGCCAATTCATAGATTCCTGACCGCGAGCTAATCTTAAAAACGTTCAATGTGCCGTAAAATTCTCAAACGGAGAGATTCCATCTTTCCAGCCAATTCATAGATTCCTGACCGCGAGCTAATCTTAAAAACGTTCAATGTGCCGTAAAATTCTCAAACGGAGAGATTCCATCTTTCCAGCCAATTCATAGATTTCTGACCGCGAGCTAATCTTAAAAACGTTCAATGTGCCGTAAAATTCTCAAACGGAGAGATTCCATCTTTCCAGCCAATTCATAGATTTCTGACCGCGAGCTAATCTTAAAAACGTTCAATGTGCCGTAAAATTCTCAAACGGAGAGATTCCATCTTTCCAGCCAATTCATAGATTCCTGACCGCGAGCTAATCTTAAAAACGTTCAATGTGCCGTAAAATTCTCAAACGGAGAGATTCCATCTTTCCAGCCAATTCATAGATTCCTGACCGCGAGCTAATCTTAAAAACGTTCAATGTGCCGTAAAATTCCCAAACGGAGAGATTCCATCTTTCCAGCCAATTCATAGATTCCTGACCGCGAGCTCATGATTCACCATTCCTGATTCCTGATTCATCATTCCTCTTTCCTGATTCATCATTCCTGATTCCTGATACATCATTCATCATTCCTGATTCATCATTCCTGATTCCTGATTCATCATTCCTGATTCCTGATTCATCAGTCCTGATTCATGATTCACCAATCCTGATTCCTGATTCATCATTCCTCTTTCCTGATTCATCATTCCTGATTCCTGATACATCATTCATCATTCCTGATTCATCATTCTTGATTCCTGATTCATCATTCCTGATTCCTGATTAATCACTCCTGATTCCTGATTCCTGATTCATCATTCCTGATTCATCATTCCTGATTCATCATTCCTGATTCATCATTCATCATTCCTGATTCATCATTCCTGATTCCTGATTCATCATTCCTGATTCCTGATTCATTATTCCTGATTCATCATTCCTGATTCCTGATTGATCATTCCCTGATTCCTGATTCATCATTCATCATTCCTGATTCATCATTCTTGATTCCTGATTCATCATTCCTGATTCCTGATTCATCATTCCTGATTCCTGATTCATCATTCCTGATTCCTGATTAATCACTCCTGATTCCTGATTCCTGATTCATCATTCCTGATTCATCATTCCTGATTCATCATTCCTGATTCATCATTCATCATTCCTGATTCATAATTCCTGATTCATCATTCCTGATTCCTGATTCATTATTCCTGATTCATCATTCCTGATTCCTGATTGATCATTCCTGATTGATCATTCCTGATTCCTGATTCATCATTCCTGATTCCTGATTCATCATTCCTGATTCCTGATTCATCATTACTCATTCCTGATTCATCATTCATGATTCCTGATTCATCATTCCTGATTCCTGATTGATCATTCCTCATTTCTGATTCATCATTCCTGATTCCTGATTCATCATTCCTGATTCCTGATTCCTGATTCATCATTCCTGATTCATCATTCCTCATTCCTGATTCATCATTCTTCATTCCTGATTAATCATTCCTCATTCCTGATTCATCATTCCTGATTCATGATTCACCATTCCTGATTCCTGATACATCATTCATCATTCCTGATTCATCATTCCTGATTCCTGATTCATCATTCCTGATTCATCATTCCTGATTCCTGATTCATCATTCCTGATTCCTGCTTCATCATTCCTCATTCCTGATTCATCATTCCTCATTCCTGATTCATCAATCCTCATTCCTGATTCCTGATTCCTGATTCATCATTCCTGATTCCTGATTCATCATTCATCATTCCTGATTCATCATTCATCATTCCTGATTCATCATTCGTCATTCGTCATTCCTTATTCATCATTCCTGAATCCTGATTCATTATTCCTGATTCATCATTCCTGATTCCTGATTCATCATTCCTGATTCCTGATTCATCATTCCTGATTGATCATTCCTTATTCCTGATTCATCATTCCTGATTCCTGATTCATCATTCCTGATTCCTGATTCATCATTCCTGATTGATCATTCCTTATTCCTGATTCATCATTCCTGATTCCTGATTCATCATTCATCATTCCTCATTCATCATTCTTGATTCCTGATTCATCATTCCTGATTCCTGATTCATCATTCCTGATTCCTGATTCATCATTCCTGATTCATGATTCACCATTCCTGATTCCTGATTCATCATTCCTCTTTCCTGATTCATCATTCCTGATTCCTGTTACATCATTCATCATTCCTGATTCATCATTCCTGATTCCTGATTCATCATTCCTGATTCATCATTCCTGATTCATCATTCCTGATTCATCATTCATCATTCCTGATTCATAATTCCTGATTCATCATTCCTGATTCCTGATTCATTATTCCTGATTCATCATTCCTGATTCCTGATTGATCATTCCTGATTCATCATTCCTGATTCCTGATTCATCATTCCTGATTCCTGATTCATCATTCGTGATTCCTGATTCATCATTACTCATTCCTGATTCATCATTCATGATTCCTGATTCATCATTCCTGATTCCTGATTGATCATTCCTCATTCCTGATTCATCATTCCTGATTCCTGATTCATCATTCCTGATTCCTGATTCATCATTCCTGATTCCTGATTCCTGATTCCTGATTCATCATTCCTGATTCATCATTCCTCATTCCTGATTCATCATTCTTCATTCCTGATTAATCATTCCTCATTCCTGATTCATCATTCCTGATTCATGATTCACCATTCCTGATTCCTGATACATCATTCATCATTCCTGATTCATCATTCCTGATTCCTGATTCATCATTCCTGATTCATCATTCCTGATTCCTGATTCATCATTCCTGATTCCTGCTTCATCATTCCTCATTCCTGATTCATCATTCCTCATTCCTGATTCATCAATCCTCATTCCTGATTCATCATTCCTGATTCCTGATTCCTGATTCATCATTCCTGATTCCTGATTCATCATTCATCATTCCTGATTCATCATTCATCATTCCTGATTCATCATTCGTCATTCCTGATTCATCATTCCTGAATCCTGATTCATTATTCCTGATTCATCATTCCTGATTCCTGATTCATCATTCCTGATTCCTGATTCATCATTCCTGATTGATCATTCCTTATTCCTGATTCATCATTCCTGATTCCTGATTCATCATTCATCATTCCTGATTCATCATTCTTGATTCCTGATTCATCATTCCTGATTCCTGATTCATCATTCCTGATTCCTGATTCATCATTCCTGATTCATGATTCACCATTCCTGATTCCTGATTCATCATTCCTCTTTCCTGATTCATCATTCCTGATTCCTGTTACATCATTCATCATTCCTGATTCATCATTCCTGATTCCTGATTCATCATTCCTGATTCATCATTCCTGATTCATCAGTCCTGATTCATCATTCATCATTCCTGATTCATAATTCCTGATTCATCATTCCTGATTCCTGATTCATTATTCCTGATTCATCATTCCTGATTCCTGATTGATCATTCCTGATTCATCATTCCTGATTCCTGATTCATCATTCCTGATTCCTGATTCATCATTCGTGATTCCTGATTCATCATTACTCATTCCTGATTCATCATTCATGATTCCTGATTCATCATTCCTGATTCCTGATTGATCATTCCTCATTCCTGATTCATCATTCCTGATTCCTGATTCATCATTCCTGATTCCTGATTCATCATTCCTGATTCCTGATTCCTGATTCCTGATTCATCATTCCTGATTCATCATTCCTCATTCCTGATTAATCATTCTTCATTCCTGATTAATCATTCCTCATTCCTGATTCATCATTCCTGATTCATGATTCACCATTCCTGATTCCTGATACATCATTCATCATTCCTGATTCATCATTCCTGATTCCTGATTCATCATTCCTGATTCATCATTCCTGATTCCTGATTCATCATTCCTGATTCCTGCTTCATCATTCCTCATTCCTGATTCATCATTCCTCATTCCTGATTCATCAATCCTCATTCCTGATTCATCATTCCTGATTCCTGATTCCTGATTCATCATTCCTGATTCCTGATTCATCATTCATCATTCCTGATTCATCATTCATCATTCCTGATTCATCATTCGTCATTCCTGATTCATCATTCCTGAATCCTGATTCATTATTCCTGATTCATCATTCCTGATTCCTGATTCATCATTCCTGATTCCTGATTCATCATTCCTGATTGATCATTCCTTATTCCTGATTCATCATTCCTGATTCCTGATTCATCATTCATCATTCCTGATTCATCATTCTTGATTCCTGATTCATCATTCCTGATTCCTGATTCATCATTCCTGATTCCTGATTCATCATTCCTGATTCATGATTCACCATTCCTGATTCCTGATTCATCATTCCTCTTTCCTGATTCATCATTCCTGATTCCTGTTACATCATTCATCATTCCTGATTCATCATTCCTGATTCCTGCTTCATCATTCCTGATTCCAGATTCATCAGTCCTGATTCATGATTCACCAATCCTGATTCCTGATTCATCATTCCTCTTTCCTGATTCATCATTCCTGATTCCTGATACATCATTCACCATTCCTGATTCATCATTCGTCATTCCTGATTCATCATTCCTGATTCCTGATTTATCATTCCTGATTCATCATTCCTGATTCTTGATTCATCATTCCTGATTCCTGATTCATCATTCCTCATTCCTGATTCATCATTACTCATTCCTGATTCATCATTCCTGATTCCTGATTCATCATTCCTGATTCCTGATTGATCATTCCTGATTCCTGATTCATCATTCCTGATTCCTGATTCATCATTCCTGATTCCTGATTCCTGATTCATCATTCCTGATTCATCATTCCTGATTCATCATTCTTCATTCCTGATTCATCATTCTTCATTCCTGATTAATCATTCCTCATTCCTGATTCATCATTCCTGATTCCTGATTCATCATTCCTGATTCCTGATTCATCATTCATCATTCCTGATTCCTGATTCATCATTGCTGATTCCTGAGTCATCATTCATCATTCCTGATTCATCATTCCTGATTACTGATTCATCATTCCTGATTCCTGATACATCATTCATCATTCCTGATTCATCATTCCTGATTCCTGATTCATCATTCCTGATTCCAGATTCATCAGTCCTGATTCATGATTCACCAATCCTGATTCCTGATTCATCATTCCTCTTTCCTGATTCATCATTCCTGATTCCTGATACATCATTCATCATTCCTGATTCATCATTCATCATTCCTGATTCATCATTCCTGATTCCTGATTTATCATTCCTGATTCATCATTCCTGATTCCTGATTCATCATTCCTGATTCCTGATTCATCATTCCTGATTTCTGATTCATCATTACTCATTCCTGATTCATCATTCCTGATTCCTGATTCATCATTCCTGATTCCTGATTGATCATTCCTCATTCCTGATTCATCATTCCTGATTCCTGATTCATCATTCCTGATTCCTGATTCGTGATTCATCATTCCTGATTCAACATTCCTGATTCATCATTCCTCATTCCTGATTCATCATTCTTCATTCCTGATTAATCATTCCTCATTCCTGATTCATCATTCCTGATTCATGATTCACCATTCCTGATTCCTGATACATCATTCATCATTCCTGATTCATCATTCCTGATTCCTGATTCATCATTCCTGATTCCTGATTCATCATTCCTGATTTCTGATTCATCATTACTCATTCCTGATTCATCATTCCTGATTCCTGATTCATCATTCCTGATTCCTGATTGATCATTCCTCATTCCTGATTCATCATTCCTGATTCCTGATTCATCATTCCTGATTCCTGATTCGTGATTCATCATTCCTGATTCATCATTCCTGATTCATCATTCCTCATTCCTGATTCATCATTCTTCATTCCTGATTAATCATTCCTCATTCCTGATTCATCATTCCTGATTCATGATTCACCATTCCTGATTCCTGATACATCATTCATCATTCCTGATTCATCATTCCTGATTCCTGATTCATCATTCCTGATTCCTGATTCATCATTCCTGATTCCTGCTTCATCATTCCTCATTCCTGATTCATCATTCCTCATTCCTGATTCATCAATCCTCATTCCTGATTCATCATTCCTGATTCCTGATTCCTGATTCATCATTCCTGATTCATCATTCCTGATTCCTGATTCATCATTCATCATTCCTGATTCATCATTCATCATTGCTGATTCATCATTCGTCATTCCTGATTCATCATTCCTGAATCCTGATTCATTATTCCTGATTCATCATTCCTGATTCCTGATTCATCATTCCTGATTCCTGATTGATCATTCATCATTCCTGATTGATCATTCCTTATTCCTGATTGATCATTCCTGATTCCTGATTCATCATTCATCATTCCTGATTCATCATTCCTGATTCCGGATTCATCATTCCTCATTCCTGATTCATCATTCCTGATTCCTGATTCATCATTCCTGATTCCTGATTCATCATTCCTCATTCCTGATTCCTCATTCATCATTCCTGATTCATCATTCCTGATTCCTGATTCATCATTCCTGATTCACCATTCCTGATTCCTGATTCATCATTCCTCATTCCTGATTCATTCAATGTGCCGTAAAATTCTCAAACGGAGAGATTCCATCTTTCCAGCCAATTCATAGATTCCTGATCGCGAGCTAATATTAAAAACGTTCAATGTGCCGTAAAATTCTCAAACGGAGAGATTTCCATCTTTCCAGCAAATCATAGATTCCTGATCGCGAGCTAATCTTAAAAACGTTCAATGTGCCGTAAAATTCTCAAACGGAGAGATTCCATCTTTCCAGCCATTCATAGATTCCTGACCGCGAGCTAATCTTAAAAACGTTCAATGTGCCGTAAAATTCTCAAACGGAGAGATTCCATCTTTCCAGCCAATTCATAGATTCCTGACCGCGAGCTAATCTTAAAAACGTTCAATGTGCCGTAAAATTCTCAAACGGAGAGATTCCATCTTTTCAGCCAATTCATAGATTCCTGACCGCGAGCTAATCTTAAAAACGTTCAATGTGCCGTAAAATTCTCAAACGGAGAGATTCCATCTTTCCAGCCAATTCATAGATTCCTGACCGCGAGCTAATCTTAAAAACGTTCAATGTGCCGTAAAATTCTCAAACGGAGAGATTCCATCTTTCCAGCCAATTCATAGATTTCTGACCGCGAGCTAATCTTAAAAAACGTTCAATGTGCCGTAAAATTCTCAAACGGAGAGATTCCATCTTTTCAGCCAATTCATAGATTTCTGACCGCGAGCTAATCTTAAAAACGTTCAATGTGCCGTTAAATTCTCAAACGGAGAGATTCCATCTTTTCAGGCCAATCATAGATTCCTGACCGCGAGCTAATCTAAAAACGTTCAATGTGCCGTAAAATTCTCAAACGGAGAGATTCCATCTTTTCAGCCAATTCATAGATTCCTGACCGCGAGCTAATCTTAAAACGTTCAATGTGCCGTAAAATTCTCAACGGAGAGATTCCATCTTTCAGCCAATTCATAGATTCCTGACCGCGAGCTAATCTTAAAAACGTTCAATGTGCCGTAAAATTCTCAAACGGAGAGATTCCATCTTTCCAGCCAATTCATAGATTCCTGACCGCGAGCTAATCTTAAAAACGTTCAATGTGCCGTAAAATTCTCAAACGGAGAGATTCCATCTTTCCAGCCAATTCATAGATTCCTGACCGCGAGCTAATCTTAAAAACGTTCAATGTGCCGTAAAATTCTCAAACGGAGAGATTCCATCTTTCCAGCCAATTCATAGATTCCTGACCGCGAGCTAAACTTAAAAACGTTTCAATGTGCCGTAAAATTCTCAAACGGAGAGATTCCTCTTTCCAGCCAATTCATAGATTCCTGACCGCGAGCTAATCTTAAAAAGGTTCAATGTGCCGTAAAATTCTCAAACGGAGAGATTCCATCTTTCCAGCCAATTCATAGATTTCTGACCGCGAGCTAATCTTAAAAACGTTCAATGTGCCGTAAAATTCTCAAACGGAGAGATTCCATCTTTCCAGCCAATTCATAGATTCCTGACCGCGAGCTAATCTTAAAACGTTCAATGTGCCGTAAAATTCTCAACGGAGAGATTCCATCTTTCCAGCCAATTCATAGATTCCTGACCGCGAGCTAATCTTAAAAACGTTCAATGTGCCGTAAAATTCTCAAACGGAGAGATTCCATCTTTCCAGCCAATTCATAGATTCCTGACCGCGAGCTAATCTTAAAAAACGTTCAATGTGGCCGTAAAATTCCCAAACGGAGAGATTCCATCTTTCCAGCCAATTCATAGATTCCTGACCGCGATCTAATCTTAAAAACGTTCAATGTGCCGTAAAATTCTCAAACGGAGAGATTCCATCTTTCCAGCCAATTCATAGATTCCTGACCGCGAGCTAATCTTAAAACGTTCAATGTGCCGTCAAATTCTCAAACGGAGAGATTCCATCTTTCCAGCCATTCATAGATTCCTGACCGCGAGCCTAATCTTAAAAACGTTCAATGTGCCGTAAAATTCTCAAACGGAGAGATTCCATCTTTCCAGCCAATTCATAGATTCCTGACCGCGAGCTAATCTTAAAAACGTTCAATGTTGCCGTCAAATTCTCAAACGGAGAGATTCATCTTTCCAGCCAATTCATAGATTCCTGACCGCGAGCTAATCTTAAAAACGTTCAATGTGCCGTCAAATTCTCAAACAAACGGAGAGATTCCATCTTTCCAGCCAATTCATAGATTCCTGACCGCGAGCTAATCTTAAAAACGTTCAATGTGCCGTCAAATTCTCAAACGGAGAGATTCCATCTTTCCAGCCAATTCATAGATTCCTGACCGCGAGCTAATCTTAAAAACGTTCAATGTGCCGTCAAATTCTCAAACGGAGAGATTCCATCTTTCCAGCCAATTCATAGATTCCTGACCGCGAGCTAATCTTAAAAACGTTCAATGTGCCGTCAAATTCTCAAACGGAGAGATTCCATCTTTCCAGCCAATCATAGATTCCTGACCGCGAGCTCATGATTCACCATTCCTGATTCCTGATTCATCATTCCTCTTTCCTGATTCATCATTCCTGATTCCTGATACATCATTCATCATTCCTGATTCATCATTCCTGATTCCTGATTCATCATTCCTGATTCCTGATTCATCAGTCCTGATTCATGATTCACCAATCCTGATTCCTGATTCATCATTCCTCTTTCCTGATTCATCATTCCTGATTCCTGATACATCATTCATCATTCCTGATTCATCATTCTTGATTCCTGATTCATCATTCCTGATTCCTGATTAATCACTCCTGATTCCTGATTCCTGATTCATCATTCCTGATTCATCATTCCTGATTCATCATTCCTGATTCATCATTCCTGATTCATCATTCATCATTCCTGATTCATCATTCCTGATTCCTGATTCATCATTCCTGATTCCTGATTCATTATTCCTGATTCATCATTCCTGATTCATCATTCCTGATTCCTGATTCATCATTCCTGATTCCTGATTCATCATTCCTGATTCTGATTCCTGATTCATCATTCTTCATTCCTGATTCATCATTCTTCATTCCTGATTAATCATTCCTCATTCCTGATTCATCATTCATCATTCCTGATTCCTGATACATCATTCCTGATTCATCATTCCTGATTCCTGATTCATCATTCCTGATTCCTGATTCATCATTCCTGATTCCTGATTCCTGATTCATCATTCCTGATTCATCATTCCTGATTCATCATTCTTCATTCCTGATTCATCATTCTTCATTCCTGATTAATCATTCCTCATTCCTGATTGATCATTCCTGATTCCTGATTCATCATTCCTGATTCCTGATTCATCATTACTCATTCCTGATTCATCATTCATGATTCCTGATTCATCATTCCTGATTCCTGATTGATCATTCCTCATTCCTGATTGATCATTCCTGATTCCTGATTCATCATTCCTGATTCCTGATTCATCATTCCTGATTCCTGATTCCTGATTCATCATTCCTGATTCATCATTCCTCATTCCTGATTCATCATTCTTCATTCCTGATTAATCATTCGTCATTCCTGATTCATCATTCCTGTTTCATGATTCACCATTCCTGATTCCTGATACATCATTCATCATTCCTGATTCATCATTCCTGATTCCTGATACATCATTCCTGATTCATCATTCCTGATTCCTGATTCATCATTCCTGATTCCTGCTTCATCATTCCTCATTCCTGATTCATCATTCCTCATTCCTGATTCATCAATCCTCATTCCTGATTCATCATTCCTGATTCCTGATCCTTATTCATCATTCCTGATTCATCATTCATCATTCCTGATTCATCATTCATCATTCCTGATTCATCATTCGTCATTCCTGATTCATCATTCCTGAATCCTGATTCATTATTCCTGATTCATCATTCCTGATTCTTGATTCATCATTCCTGATTCCTGATTCATCATTCCTCATTCCTGATTCATCATTACTCATTCCTGATTCATCATTCCTGATTCCTGATTCATCATTCCTGATTCCTGATTGATCATTCCTGATTCCTGATTCATCATTCCTGATTCCTGATTCATCATTCCTGATTCCTGATTCCTGATTCATCATTCCTGATTCATCATTCCTGATTCATCATTCTTCATTCCTGATTCATCATTCTTCATTCCTGATTAATCATTCCTCATTCCTGATTCATCATTCATCATTCCTGATTCATCATTCCTGATTCCTGATTCATCATTCCTGATTCCTGATTCATTATTCCTGATTCATCATTCCTGATTCCTGATTGATCATTCCTGATTCCTGATTCATCATTCATCATTCCTGATTCATCATTCTTGATTCCTGATTCATCATTCCTGATTCCTGATTCATCATTCCTGATTCCTGATTCATCATTCCTGATTCCTGATTAATCACTCCTGATTCCTGATTCCTGATTCATCATTCCTGATTCATCATTCCTGATTCATCATTCCTGATTCATCATTCCTGATTCATCATTCATCATTCCTGATTCATAATTCCTGATTCATCATTCCTGATTCCTGATTCATTATTCCTGATTCACCATTCCTGATTCCTGATTGATCATTCCTGATTCATCATTCCTGATTCCTGATTCATCATTCCTGATTCCTGATTCCTGATCCTTATTCATCATTCCTGATTCATCATTCATCATTCCTGATTCATCATTCCTGATTCCTGATTCCTGATTCATCATTCCTGATTCATCATTCCTGATTCATCATTCTTCATTCCTGATTCATCATTCTTCATTCCTGATTAATCATTCCTCATTCCTGATTCATCATTCTTCATTCCTGATTCATCATTCTTCATTCCTGATTAATCATTCCTGATTCCTGATTCATCATTGCTGATTCCTGAGTCATCATTCATCATTCCTGATTCATCATTCCTGATTACTGATTCATCATTCCTGATTCCTGATACATCATTCATCATTCCTGATTCATCATTCCTGATTCCTGATTCATCATTCCTGATTCCAGATTCATCAGTCCTGATTCATGATTCACCAATCCTGATTCCTGATTCATCATTCCTCTTTCCTGATTCATCATTCCTGATTCCTGATACATCATTCGTCATTCCTGATTCATCATTCATCATTCCTGATTCATCATTCCTGATTCCTGATTTATCATTCCTGATTCATCATTCCTGATTCCTGATTCATCATTCCTGATTCCTGATTCATCATTCCTCATTCCTGATTCATCATTCCTGATTCCTGATTCATCATTCCTGATTCCTGATTGATCATTCCTCATTCCTAATTCATCATTCCTGATTCCTGATTCATCATTCCTGATTCCTGATTCGTGATTCATCATTCCTGATTCATCATTCCTGATTCATCATTCCTCATTCCTGATTCATCATTCTTCATTCCTGATTAATCATTCCTCATTCCTGATTCATCATTCCTGATTCATGATTCACCATTCCTGATTCCTGATACATCATTCATCATTCCTGATTCATCATTCCTGATTCCTGATTCATCATTCCTGATTCCTGATTCATCATTCCTGATTCCTGATTCATCATTCCTGATTCCTGCTTCATCATTCCTCATTCCTGATTGATCATTCCTCATTCCTGATTCATCAATCCTCATTCCTGAATCATCATTCCTGATTCCTGATTCCTGATTCATCATTCCTGATTCATCATTCCTGATTCCTGATTCATCATTCATCATTCCTGATTCATCATTCATCATTCCTGATTCATCATTCGTCATTCCTGATTCATCATTCCTGAATCCTGATTCATTATTCCTGATTCATCATTCCTGATTCCTGATTCATCATTCCTGATTGATCATTCCTTATTCCTGATTCATCATTCCTGATTCCTGATTCATCATTCCTCTTTCCTGATTCATCATTCCTGATTCCTGTTACATCATTCATCATTCCTGATTCATCATTCCTGATTCCTGATTCATCATTCCTGATTCCTGATTCCTGATTCATCATTCCTGATTCATCATTCCTCATTCCTGATTCATCATTCTTCATTCCTGATTAATCATTCCATTCCTGATTCATCATTCCTGTTTCATGATTCACCATTCCTGATTCCTGATACATCATTCATCATTCCTGATTCATCATTCCTGATTCCTGATACATCATTCCTGATTCATCATTCCTGATTCCTGATTCATCATTCCTGATTCCTGCTTCATCATTCCTCATTCCTGATTCATCATTCCTCATTCCTGATTCATCAATCCTCATTCCTGATTCATCATTCCTGATTCCTGATCCTTATTCATCATTCCTGATTCATCATTCATCATTCCTGATTCATCATTCATCATTCCTGATTCATCATTCGTCATTCCTGATTCATCATTCCTGAATCCTGATTCATTATTCCTGATTCATCATTCCTGATTCCTGATTCATCATTCCTGATTCCTGATTCATCATTCCTGATTGATCATTCCTTATTCCTGATTCATCATTCCTGATTCCTGATTCATCATTCATCATTCTTGATTCATCATTCTTGATTCCTGATTCATCATTCCTGATTCCTGATTCATCGTTCCTGATTCCTGATTCATCATTCCTGATTCATGATTCACCATTCCTGATTCCTGATTCATCATTCCTCTTTCCTGATACATCATTCCTGATTCCTGTTACATCATTCAACATTCCTGATTCATCATTCATCATTCCTGATTCATCATTCCTGATTCCTGATTTATCATTCCTGATTCATCATTCCTGATTCCTGATTCATCATTCCTGATTCCTGATTCATCATTCCTGATTCCTGATTCATCATTCCTCATTCCTGATTCATCATTCCTGATTCCTGATTCATCATTCCTGATTCCTGATTGATCATTCCTCATTCCTGATTCATCATTCCTGATTCCTGATTTCATCATTCCTGATTCCTGATTCGTGATTCATGATTCACCATTCCTGATTCCTGATACATCATTCATCATTCCTGATTCATCATTCCTGATTCCTGATTCATCATTCCTGATTCCTGATTCATCATTCCTGATTCCTGCTTCATCATTCCTCATTCCTGATTGATCATTCCTCATTCCTCATTCATCAATCCTCATTCCTGATTCATGATTCCTGATTCCTGATTCCTGATTCATCATTCCTGATTCATCATTCCTGATTCCTGATTCATCATTCATCATTCCTGATTCATCATTCATCATTCCTGATTCATCATTCGTCATTCCTGATTCATCATTCCTGAATCCTGATTCATTATTCCTGATTCATCATTCCTGATTCCTGATTCATCATTCCTGATTGATCATTCCTTATTCCTGATTGATCATTCCTGATTCCTGATTCATCATTCATCATTCCTGATTCATCATTCTTGATTCCTGATTCATCATTCCTGATTCCTGATTCATCATTCCTGATTCCTGATTCATCATTCCTGATTCATGATTCACCATTCCTGATTCCTGATTCATCATTCCTCTTTCCTGATTCATCATTCCTGATTCCTGTTACATCATTCATCATTCCTGATTCATCATTCCTGATTCCTGCTTCATCATTCCTGATTCCAGATTCATCAGTCCTGATTCATGATTCACCAATCCTGATTCCTGATTCATCATTCCTCTTTCCTGATTCATCATTCCTGATTCCTGATACATCATTCATCATTCCTGATTCATCATTCATCATTCCTGATTCATCATTCCTGATTCCTGATTTATCATTCCTGATTCATCATTCCTGATTCTTGATTCATCATTCCTGTATCCTGATTCATCATTCCTCATTCCTGATTCATCATTACTCATTCCTGATTCATCATTCCTGATTCCTGATTCATCATTCCTGATTCCTGATTCATCATTACTCATTCCTGATTCATCATTCTTCATTCCTGATTCATTCATTCTTCATTCCTGATTAATCATTCCTCATTCCTGATTCATCATTCATCATTCCTGATTCATCATTCCTCATTCCTGATTCATCATTCCTGATTCCTGATTCATCATTCCTGATTCCTGATTCATCATTCATCATTCCTGATTCCTGATTCATCATTGCTGATTCCTGAGTCATCATTCATCATTCCTGATTCATCATTCCTGATTACTGATTCATCATTCCTGATTCCTGATACATCATTCATCATTCCTGATTCATCATTCCTGATTCCTGATTCATCATTCCTGATTCCAGATTCATCAGTCCCTGATTCATGATTCACCAATCCTGATTCCTGATTCATCATTCCTCTTTCCTGATTCATCATTCCTGATTCCTGATACATCATTCGTCATTCCTGATTCATCATTCATCATTCCTGATTCATCATTCCTGATTCCTGATTTATCATTCCTGATTCATCATTCCTGATTCCTGATTCATCATTCCTGATTCCTGATTCATCATTCCTCATTCCTGATTCATCATTCCTGATTCCTGATTCATCATTCCTGATTCCTGATTGATCATTCCTCATTCCTAATTCATCATTCCTGATTCCTGATTCATCATTCCTGATTCCTGATTCGTGATTCATCATTCCTGATTCATCATTCCTGATTCATCATTCCTCATTCCTGATTCATCATTCTTCATTCCTGATTAATCATTCCTCATTCCTGATTCATCATTCCTGATTCATGATTCACCATTCCTGATTCCTGATACATCATTCATCATTCCTGATTCATCATTCCTGATTCCTGATTCATCATTCCTGATTCCTGATTCATCATTCCTGATTCCTGATTCATCATTCCTGATTCCTGCTTCATCATTCCTCATTCCTGATTGATCATTCCTCATTCCTGATTCATCAATCCTCATTCCTGAATCATCATTCCTGATTCCTGATTCCTGATTCATCATTCCTGATTCATCATTCCTGATTCCTGATTCATCATTCATCATTTCCTGATTCATCATTCATCATTCCTGATTCATCATTCGTCATTCCTGATTCATCATTCCTGAATCCTGATTCATTATTCCTGATTCATCATTCCTGATTCCTGATTCATCATTCCTGATTGATCATTCCTTATTCCTGATTCATCATTCCTGATTCCTGATTCATCATTCATCATTCCTGATTCATCATTCTTGATTCCTGATTCATCATTCCTGATTCCTGATTCATCATTCCTGATTCCTGATTCATCATTCCTGATTCATGATTCACCATTCCTGATTCCTGATTCATCATTCCTCTTTCCTGATTCATCATTCCTGATTCCTGTTACATCATTCATCATTCCTGATTCATCATTCCTGATTCCTGCTTCATCATTCCTGATTCCAGATTCATCAGTCCTGATTCATGATTCACCAATCCTGATTCCTGATTCATCATTCCTCTTTCCTGATTCATCATTCCTGATTCCTGATACATCATTCATCATTCCTGATTCATCATTCATCATTCCTGATTCATCATTCCTGATTCCTGATTTATCATTCCTGATTCATCATTCCTGATTCTTGATTCATCATTCCTGATTCCTGATTCATCATTCCTCATTCCTGATTCATCATTACTCATTCCTGATTTCATCATTCCTGATTCCTGATTCATCATTCCTGATTCCTGATTGATCATTCCTGATTCCTGATTCATCATTCCTGATTCCTGATTCATCATTCCTGATTCCTGATTCCTGATTCATCATTCCTGATTCATCATTCCTGATTCATCATTCTTCATTCCTGATTCATCATTCTTCATTCCTGATTAATCATTCCTCATTCCTGATTCATCATTCATCATTCCTGATTCATCATTCCTGATTCCTGATTCATCATTCCTGATTCCTGATTCATTATTCCTGATTCATCATTCCTGATTCCTGATTGATCATTCCTGATTCCTGATTCATCATTCATCATTCCTGATTCATCATTCTTGATTCCTGATTCATCATTCCTGATTCCTGATTCATCATTCCTGATTCCTGATTCATCATTCCTGATTCCTGATTAATCACTCCTGATTCCTGATTCCTGATTCATCATTCCTGATTCATCATTCCTGATTCATCATTCCTGATTCATCATTCATCATTCCTGATTCATATTTCCTGATTCATCATTCCTGATTCCTGATTCATTATTCCTGATTCACCATTCCTGATTCCTGATTGATCATTCCTGATTCATCATTCCTGATTCCTGATTCATCATTCCTGATTCCTGATTCATCATTCCTGATTCCTGATTCATCATTACTCATTCCTGATTCATCATTCATGATTCCTGATTCATCATTCCTGATTCCTGATTCATCATTCCTCATTCCTGATTGATCATTCCTGATTCCTGATTCATCATTCCTGATTCCTGATTCATCATTCCTGATTCCTGATTCCTGATTCATCATTCCTGATTCCTGATTCATCATTCCTGATTCCTGATTCATCGTTCCTGATTCCTGATTCATCATTCCTGATTCATGATTCACCATTCCTGATTCCTGATTCATCATTCCTCTTTCCTGATTCATCATTCCTGATTCCTGTTACATCATTCATCATTCCTGATTCATCATTCATCATTCCTGATTCATCATTCCTGATTCCTGATTTATCATTCCTGATTCATCATTCCTGATTCCTGATTCATCATTCCTGATTCCTGATTCATCATTCCTGATTCCTGATTCATCATTCCTCATTCCTGATTCATCATTCCTCATTCCTGATTCATCATTCCTGATTCCTGATTCATCATTCCTGATTCCTGATTCATCATTCCTGATTCCTGATTCATCATTCCTGATTCCTGATTGATCATTCCTGATTCCTGATTGATCATTCCTCATTCCTGATTCATCATTCCTGATTCCTGATTCATCATTCCTGATTCCTGATTCGTGATTCATCATTCCTGATTCATCATTCCTGATTCATCATTCCTCATTCCTGATTCATCATTCTTCATTCCTGATTAATCATTCCTCATTCCTGATTCATCATTCCTGATTCATGATTCACCATTCCTGATTCCTGATACATCATTCATCATTCCTGATTCATCATTCCTGATTCCTGATTCATCATTCCTGATTCCTGATTCATCATTCCTGATTCCTGCTTCATCATTCCTGATTCCTGATTGATCATTCCTCATTCCTGATTCATCAATCCTCATTCCTGATTCATCATTCCTGATTCCTGATTCCTGATTCATCATTCCTGATTCATCATTCCTGATTCCTGATTCATCATTCATCATTCCTGATTCATCATTCATCATTCCTGATTCATCATTCGTCATTCCTGATTCATCATTCCTGAATCCTGATTCATTATTCCTGATTCATCATTCCTGATTCCTGATTCATCATTCCTGATTGATCATTCCTTATTCCTGATTCATCATTCCTGATTCCTGATTCATCATTCATCATTCCTCTTTCCTGATTCATCATTCCTGATTCCTGTTACATCATTCATCATTCCTGATTCATCATTCCTGATTCCTGCTTCATCATTCCTGATTCCAGATTCATCAGTCCTGATTCATGATTCACCAATCCTGATTCCTGATTCATCATTCCTCTTTCCTGATTCATCATTCCTGATTCCTGATACATCATTCATCATTCCTGATTCATCATTCATCATTCCTGATTCATCATTCCTGATTCCTGATTTATCATTCCTGATTCATCATTCCTGATTCTTGATTCATCATTCCTGATTCCTGATTCATCATTCCTCATTCCTGATTCATCATTACTCATTCCTGATTCATCATTCCTGATTCCTGATTCATCATTCCTGATTCCTGATTGATCATTCCTGATTCCTGATTCATCATTCCTGATTCCTGATTCATCATTCCTGATTCCTGATTCCTGATTCATCATTCCTGATTCATCATTCCTGATTCATCATTCTTCATTCCTGATTCATCATTCTTCATTCCTGATTAATCATTCCTCATTCCTGATTCATCATTCATCATTCCTGATTCATCATTCCTGATTCCTGATTCATCATTCCTGATTCCTGATTCATTATTCCTGATTCATCATTCCTGATTCCTGATTGATCATTCCTGATTCCTGATTCATCATTCATCATTCCTGATTCATCATTCTTGATTCCTGATTCATCATTCCTGATTCCTGATTCATCATTCCTGATTCCTGATTCATCATTCCTGATTCCTGATTAATCACTCCTGATTCCTGATTCCTGATTCATCATTCCTGATTCATCATTCCTGATTCATCATTCCTGATTCATCATTCCTGATTCATCATTCATCATTCCTGATTCATAATTCCTGATTCATCATTCCTGATTCCTGATTCATTATTCCTGATTCACCATTCCTGATTCCTGATTGATCATTCCTGATTCATCATTCCTGATTCCTGATTCATCATTCCTGATTCCTGATTCATCATTCCTGATTCCTGATTCATCATTACTCATTCCTGATTCATCATTCATGATTCCTGATTCATCATTCCTGATTCCTGATTGATCATTCCTCATTCCTGATTGATCATTCCTGATTCCTGATTCATCATTCCTGATTCCTGATTCATCATTCCTGATTCCTGATTCCTGATTCATCATTCCTGATTCATCATTCCTCATTCCTGATTCATCATTCTTCATTCCTGATTAATCATTCGTCATTCCTGATTCATCATTCCTGTTTCATGATTCACCATTCCTGATTCCTGATACATCATTCATCATTCCTGATTCATCATTCCTGATTCCTGATACATCATTCCTGATTCATCATTCCTGATTCCTGATTCATCATTCCTGATTCCTGCTTCATCATTCCTCATTCCTGATTCATCATTCCTCATTCCTGATTCATCAATCCTCATTCCTGATTCATCATTCCTGATTCCTGATCCTTATTCATCATTCCTGATTCATCATTCATCATTCCTGATTGATCATTCATCATTCCTGATTCATCATTCGTCATTCCTGATTCATCATTCCTGAATCCTGATTCATTATTCCTGATTCATCATTCCTGATTCCTGATTCATCATTCCTGATTCCTGATTCATCATTCCTGATTGATCATTCCTTATTCCTGATTCATCATTCCTGATTCCTGATTCATCATTCATCATTCTTGATTCATCATTCTTGATTCCTGATTCATCATTCCTGATTCCTGATTCATCGTTCCTGATTCCTGATTCATCATTCCTGATTCATGATTCACCATTCCTGATTCCTGATTCATCATTCCTCTTTCCTGATACATCATTCCTGATTCCTGTTACATCATTCATCATTCCTGATTCATCATTCATCATTCCTGATTCATCATTCCTGATTCCTGATTTATCATTCCTGATTCATCATTCCTGATTCCTGATTCATCATTCCTGATTCCTGATTCATCATTCCTGATTCCTGATTCATCATTCCTCATTCCTGATTCATCATTCCTGATTCCTGATTCATCATTCCTGATTCCTGATTGATCATTCCTGATTCCTGATTCATCATTCCTGATTCCTGATTCATCATTCCTGATTCCTGATTCGTGATTCATCATTCCTGATTCATCATTCCTGATTCATCATTCCTCATTCCTGATTCATCATTCTTCATTCCTGATTAATCATTCCTCATTCCTGATTCATCATTCCTGATTCATGATTCACCATTCCTGATTCCTGATACATCATTCATCATTCCTGATTCATCATTCCTGATTCCTGATTCATCATTCCTGATTCCTGATTCATCATTCCTGATTCCTGCTTCATCATTCCTCATTCCTGATTGATCATTCCTCATTCCTGATTCATCAATCCTCATTCCTGATTCATCATTCCTGATTCCTGATTCCTGATTCATCATTCCTGATTCATCATTCCTGATTCCTGATTCATCATTCATCATTCCTGATTCATCATTCATCATTCCTGATTCATCATTCGTCATTCCTGATTCATCATTCCTGAATCCTGATTCATTATTCCTGATTCATCATTCCTGATTCCTGATTCATCATTCCTGATTGATCATTCCTTATTCCTGATTCATCATTCCTGATTCCTGATTCATCATTCATCATTCCTGATTCATCATTCTTGATTCCTGATTCATCATTCCTGATTCCTGATTCATCATTCCTGATTCCTGATTCATCATTCCTGATTCATGATTCACCATTCCTGATTCCTGATTCATCATTCCTCTTTCCTGATTCATCATTCCTGATTCCTGTTACATCATTCATCATTCCTGATTCATCATTCCTGATTCCTGCTTCATCATTCCTGATTCCAGATTCATCAGTCCTGATTCATGATTCACCAATCCTGATTCCTGATTCATCATTCCTCTTTCCTGATTCATCATTCCTGATTCCTGATACATCATTCATCATTCCTGATTCATCATTCATCATTCCTGATTCATCATTCCTGATTCCTGATTTATCATTCCTGATTCATCATTCCTGATTCTTGATTCATCATTCCTGATTCCTGATTCATCATTCCTCATTCCTGATTCATCATTACTCATTCCTGATTCATCATTCCTGATTCCTGATTCATCATTCCTGATTCCTGATTCATCATTACTCATTCCTGATTCATCATTCCTGATTCCTGATTCATCATTCCTGATTCCTGATTCCTGATTCATCATTCCTGATTCATCATTCCTGATTCATCATTCTTCATTCCTGATTCATCATTCTTCATTCCTGATTAATCATTCCTCATTCCTGATTCATCATTCATCATTCCTGATTCATCATTCCTCATTCCTGATTCATCATTCCTGATTCCTGATTCATCATTCCTGATTCCTGATTCATCATTCATCATTCCTGATTCCTGATTCATCATTGCTGATTCCTGAGTCATCATTCATCATTCCTGATTCATCATTCCTGATTACTGATTCCTGATTCCTGATACATCATTCATCATTCCTGATTCATCATTCCTGATTCCTGATTCATCATTCCTGATTCCAGATTCATCAGTCCTGATTCATGATTCACCAATCCTGATTCCTGATTCATCATTCCTCTTTCCTGATTCATCATTCCTGATTCCTGATACATCATTCATCATTCCTGATTCATCATTCATCATTCCTGATTCATCATTCCTGATTCCTGATTTATCATTCCTGATTCATCATTCCTGATTCCTGATTCATCATTCCTGATTCCTGATTCATCATTCCTGATTCCTGATTCATCATTCCTCATTCCTGATTCATCATTCCTGATTCCTGATTCATCATTCCTGATTCCTGATTGATCATTCCTCATTCCTAATTCATCATTCCTGATTCCTGATTCATCATTCCTGATTCCTGATTCGTGATTCATCATTCCTGATTCATCATTCCTGATTCATCATTCCTCATTCCTGATTCATCATTCTTCATTCCTGATTAATCATTCCTCATTCCTGATTCATCATTCCTGATTCATGATTCACCATTCCTGATTCCTGATACATCATTCATCATTCCTGATTCATCATTCCTGATTCCTGATTCATCATTCCTGATTCCTGATTCATCATTCCTGATTCCTGCTTCATCATTCCTCATTCCTGATTGATCATTCCTCATTCCTGATTCATCAATCCTCATTCCTGAATCATCATTCCTGATTCCTGATTCCTGATTCATCATTCCTGATTCATCATTCCTGATTCCTGATTCATCATTCATCATTCCTGATTCATCATTCATCATTCCTGATTCATCATTCGTCATTCCTGATTCATCATTCCTGAATCCTGATTCATTATTCCTGATTCATCATTCCTGATTCCTGATTCATCATTCCTGATTGATCATTCCTTATTCCTGATTCATCATTCCTGATTCCTGATTCATCATTCATCATTCCTGATTCATCATTCTTGATTCCTGATTCATCATTCCTGATTCCTGATTCATCATTCCTGATTCCTGATTCATCATTCCTGATTCATGATTCACCATTCCTGATTCCTGATTCATCATTCCTCTTTCCTGATTCATCATTCCTGATTCCTGTTACATCATTCATCATTCCTGATTCATCATTCCTGATTCCTGCTTCATCATTCCTGATTCCAGATTCATCAGTCCTGATTCATGATTCACCAATCCTGATTCCTGATTCATCATTCTTCATTCCTGATTCATCATTCCTCATTCCTGATTCATCATTCCTGATTCCTGATTCATCATTCCTGATTCCTGATTCATCATTCATCATTCCTGATTCCTGATTCATCATTGCTGATTCCTGAGTCATCATTCATCATTCCTGATTCATCATTCCTGATTACTGATTCATCATTCCTGATTCCTGATACATCATTCATCATTCCTGATTCATCATTCCTGATTCCTGATTCATCATTCCTGATTCCAGATTCATCAGTCCTGATTCATGATTCACCAATCCTGATTCCTGATTCATCATTCCTCTTTCCTGATTCATCATTCCTGATTCCTGATACATCATTCATCATTCCTGATTCATCATTCATCATTCCTGATTCATCATTCCTGATTCCTGATTTATCATTCCTGATTCATCATTCCTGATTCCTGATTCATCATTCCTGATTCCTGATTCATCATTCCTGATTCCTGATTCATCATTCCTCATTCCTGATTCATCATTCCTGATTCCTGATTCATCATTCCTGATTCCTGATTGATCATTCCTCATTCCTAATTCATCATTCCTGATTCCTGATTCATCATTCCTGATTCCTGATTCGTGATTCATCATTCCTGATTCATCATTCCTGATTCATCATTCCTCATTCCTGATTCATCATTCTTCATTCCTGATTAATCATTCCTCATTCCTGATTCATCATTCCTGATTCATGATTCACCATTCCTGATTCCTGATACATCATTCATCATTCCTGATTCATCATTCCTGATTCCTGATTCATCATTCCTGATTCCTGATTCATCATTCCTGATTCCTGCTTCATCATTCCTCATTCCTGATTGATCATTCCTCATTCCTGATTCATCAATCCTCATTCCTGAATCATCATTCCTGATTCCTGATTCCTGATTCATCATTCCTGATTCATCATTCCTGATTCCTGATTCATCATTCATCATTCCTGATTCATCATTCATCATTCCTGATTCATCATTCGTCATTCCTGATTCATCATTCCTGAATCCTGATTCATTATTCCTGATTCATCATTCCTGATTCCTGATTCATCATTCCTGATTGATCATTCCTTATTCCTGATTCATCATTCCTGATTCCTGATTCATCATTCATCATTCCTGATTCATCATTCTTGATTCCTGATTCATCATTCCTGATTCCTGATTCATCATTCCTGATTCCTGATTCATCATTCCTGATTCATGATTCACCATTCCTGATTCCTGATTCATCATTCCTCTTTCCTGATTCATCATTCCTGATTCCTGTTACATCATTCATCATTCCTGATTCATCATTCCTGATTCCTGCTTCATCATTCCTGATTCCAGATTCATCAGTCCTGATTCATGATTCACCAATCCTGATTCCTGATTCATCATTCCTCTTTCCTGATTCATCATTCCTGATTCCTGATACATCATTCATCATTCCTGATTCATCATTCATCATTCCTGATTCATCATTCCTGATTCCTGATTTATCATTCCTGATTCATCATTCCTGATTCTTGATTCATCATTCCTGATTCCTGATTCATCATTCCTCATTCCTGATTCATCATTACTCATTCCTGATTCATCATTCCTGATTCCTGATTCATCATTCCTGATTCCTGATTGATCATTCCTGATTCCTGATTCATCATTCCTGATTCCTGATTCATCATTCCTGATTCCTGATTCCTGATTCATCATTCCTGATTCATCATTCCTGATTCATCATTCTTCATTCCTGATTCATCATTCTTCATTCCTGATTAATCATTCCTCATTCCTGATTCATCATTCATCATTCCTGATTCATCATTCTTGATTCCTGATTCATCATTCCTGATTCCTGATTCATCATTCCTGATTCCTGATTCATCATTCCTGATTCCTGATTAATCACTCCTGATTCCTGATTCCTGATTCATCATTCCTGATTCATCATTCCTGATTCATCATTCCTGATTCATCATTCATCATTCCTGATTCATAATTCCTGATTCATCATTCCTGATTCCTGATTCATTATTCCTGATTCACCATTCCTGATTCCTGATTGATCATTCCTGATTCATCATTCCTTATTCCTGATTCATCATTCCTGATTCCTGATTCATCATTCCTGATTCCTGATTCATCATTACTCATTCCTGATTCATCATTCATGATTCCTGATTCATCATTCCTGATTCCTGATTGATCATTCCTCATTCCTGATTGATCATTCCTGATTCCTGATTCATCATTCCTGATTCCTGATTCATCATTCCTGATTCCTGATTCCTGATTCATCATTCCTGATTCATCATTCCTCATTCCTGATTCATCATTCTTCATTCCTGATTAATCATTCGTCATTCCTGATTCATCATTCCTGTTTCATGATTCACCATTCCTGATTCCTGATACATCATTCATCATTCCTGATTCATCATTCCTGATTCCTGATACATCATTCCTGATTCATCATTCCTGATTCCTGATTCATCATTCCTGATTCCTGCTTCATCATTCCTCATTCCTGATTCATCATTCCTCATTCCTGATTCATCAATCCTCATTCCTGATTCATCATTCCTGATTCCTGATCCTTATTCATCATTCCTGATTCATCATTCATCATTCCTGATTCATCATTCATCATTCCTGATTCATCATTCATCATTCCTGATTCATCATTCGTCATTCCTGATTCATCATTCCTGAATCCTGATTCATTATTCCTGATTCATCATTCCTGATTCCTGATTCATCATTCCTGATTCCTGATTCATCATTCCTGATTGATCATTCCTTATTCCTGATTCCTGATTCCTGATTCCTGATTCATCATTCATCATTCTTGATTCATCATTCTTGATTCCTGATTCATCATTCCTGATTCCTGATTCATCGTTCCTGATTCCTGATTCATCATTCCTGATTCATGATTCACCATTCCTGATTCCTGATTCATCATTCCTCTTTCCTGATTCATCATTCCTGATTCCTGTTACATCATTCATCATTCCTGATTCATCATTCCTGATTCCAGATTCATCAGTCCTGATTCATGATTCACCAATCCTGATTCCTGATTCATCATTCCTCTTTCCTGATTCATCATTCCTGATTCCTGATACATCATTCATCATTCCTGATTCATCATTCATCATTCCTGATTCATCATTCCTGATTCCTGATTTATCATTCCTG
This sequence comes from Actinernus sp. WN-2022, assembly GCA_030867875.1. Lineage (NCBI taxonomy): Eukaryota > Metazoa > Cnidaria > Anthozoa > Actiniaria > Actinernidae > Actinernus > Actinernus sp. WN-2022. The sequence continues at coordinate 30,568 of JAOWCC010000132.1, forward strand.
ATTCATCATTCCTGATTCTTGATTCAACATTCCTGATTCCTGATTCATCATTCCTCATTCCTGATTCATCATTACTCATTCCTGATTCATCATTCCTGATTCCTGATTCATCATTCCTGATTCCTGATTGATCATTCCTGATTCCTGATTCATCATTCCTGATTCCTGATTCATCATTCCTGATTCCTGATTCCTGATTCATCATTCCTGATTCATCATTCCTGATTCATCATTCTTCATTCCTGATTCATCATTCTTCATTCCTGATTAATCATTCCTCATTCCTGATTCATCATTCCTGATTCCTGATTCATCATTCCTGATTCCTGATTCATCATTCATCATTCCTGATTCCTGATTCATCATTGCTGATTCCTGAGTCATCATTCATCATTCCTGATTCATCATTCCTGATTACTGATTCATCATTCCTGATTCCTGATACATCATTCATCATTCCTGATTGATCATTCCTGATTCCTGATTCATCATTCCTGATTCCAGATTCATCAGTCCTGATTCATGATTCACCAATCCTGATTCCTGATTCATCATTCCTCTTTCCTGATTCATCATTCCTGATTCCTGATACATCATTCATCATTCCTGATTCATCATTCATCATTTCTGATTCATCATTCCTGATTCCTGATTTATCATTCCTGATTCATCATTCCTGATTCCTGATTCATCATTCCTGATTCCTGATTCATCATTCCTGATTCCTGATTCATCATTCCTCATTCCTGATTCATCATTCCTGATTCCTGATTCATCATTCCTGATTCCTGATTGATCATTCCTCATTCCTGATTCATCATTCCTGATTCCTGATTCATCATTCCTGATTCCTGATTCGTGATTCATCATTCCTGATTCATCATTCCTGATTCATCATTCCTCATTCCTGATTCATCATTCTTCATTCCTGATTAATCATTCCTCATTCCTGATTCATCATTCCTGATTCATGATTCACCATTCCTGATTCCTGATACATCATTCATCATTCCTGATTCATCATTCCTGATTCCTGATTCATCATTCCTGATTCCTGATTCATCATTCCTGATTCCTGCTTCATCATTCCTCATTCCTGATTCATCATTCCTCATTCCTGATTCATCAATCCTCATTCCTGATTCATCATTCCTGATTCCTGATTCCTGATTCATCATTCCTGATTCATCATTCCTGATTCCTGATTCATCATTCATCATTCCTGATTCATCATTCATCATTCCTGATTCATCATTCGTCATTCCTGATTCATCATTCCTGAATCCTGATTCATTATTCCTGATTCATCATTCCTGATTCCTGTTTCATCATTGCTGATTCCTGAGTCATCATTCATCATTCCTGATTCATCATTCCTGATTACTGATTCATCATTCCTGATTCCTGATACATCATTCATCATTCCTGATTCATCATTCCTGATTCCTGATTCATCATTCCTGATTCCAGATTCATCAGTCCTGATTCATGATTCACCAATCCTGATTCCTGATTCATCATTCCTCTTTCCTGATTCATCATTCCTGATTCCTGATACATCATTCATCATTCCTGATTCATCATTCATCATTCCTGATTCATCATTCCTGATTCCTGATTTATCATTCCTGATTCATCATTCCTGATTCCTGATTCATCATTCCTGATTCCTGATTCATCATTCCTGATTCCTGATTCATCATTACTCATTCCTGATTCATCATTCCTGATTCCTGATTCATCATTCCTGATTCCTGATTGATCATTCCTCATTCCTGATTCCTGATTCATCATTCCTGATTCCTGATTCGTGATTCATCATTCCTGATTCATCATTCCTGATTCATCATTCCTCATTCCTGATTCATCATTCTTCATTCCTGATTAATCATTCCTCATTCCTGATTCAACATTCCTGATTCATGATTCACCATTCCTGATTCCTGATACATCATTCATCATTCCTGATTCATCATTCCTGATTCCTGATTCATCATTCCTGATTCCTGATTCATCATTCCTGATTCCTGCTTCATCATTCCTCATTCCTGATTCATCATTCCTCATTCCTGATTCATCAATCCTCATTCCTGATTCATCATTCCTGATTCCTGATTCCTGATTCATCATTCCTGATTCATCATTCCTGATTCCTGATTCATCATTCATCATTCCTGATTCATCATTCCTGATTCCTGATTCATCATTCATCATTCCTGATTCATCATTCCTGATTTCTGATTTATCATTCCTGATTCATCATTCCTGATTCCTGATTCATCATTCCTCATTCCTGATTCATCATTCCTCATTCCTGATTCATCATTACTCATTCCTGATTCATCATTCCTGATTCCTGATTCATCATTCCTGATTCCTGATTGATGATTCCTCATTCCTGATTCATCATTCCTGATTCCTGATTCATCATTCCTGATTCCTGATTCCTGATTCATCATTCCTGATTCATCATTCCTGATTCCTGATTCATCATTCCTGATTCATCATTCCTGATTCCTGATTCATCATTCCTCATTCCTGATTCATGATTCCTCATTCCTGATTCATCAATCCTCATTCCTGATTCATCATTCCTGATTCCTGATTCATCATTCATCATTCCTGATTCATCATTCATCATTCCTGATTCATCATTCGTCATTCCTTATTCATCATTCCTGAATCCTGATTCATTATTCCTGATTCATCATTCCTGATTCCTGATTCATCATTCCTGATTCCTGATTCATCATTCATCATTCCTGATTGATCATTCCTGATTCCTGATTCATCATTCCTCATTTCTGATTCATCATTCATCATTCCTGATTCATCATTCTTGATTCCTGATTCATCATTCCTGATTCCTGATTCATCATTCCTGATTCCTGATTCATCATTCCTGATTCCTGATTCACCATTCCTGATTCCTGATTCATCATTCCTCTTTCCTGATTCATCATTCCTGATTCCTGTTACATCATTCATCATTCCTGATTCATCATTCCTGATTCCTGATTCATCATTCCTGATTCCAGATTCATCATTCCTGATTCATGATTCACCAATCCTGATTCCTGATTCATCATTCCTCTTTCCTGATTCATCATTCCTGATTCCTGATACATCATTCATCATTCCTGATTCATCATTCCTGATTCCTGATTTATCATTCCTGATTCATCATTCCTGATTCCTGATTCACCATTCCTGATTCCTGATTCATCATTCCTCATTCCTGATTCATCATTACTGATTCCTGATTCATCATTCCTCATTCCTGATTCATCATTCATCATTCCTGATTCATCATTCCTGATTCCTGATTCATCATTCCTGATTCCAGATTCATCAGTCCTTATTCATGATTCATCATTCCTGATTCCTGATACATCATTCATCATTCCTGATTCATCATTCATCATTCCTGATTCATCATTCCTGATTTCTGATTTATCATTCCTGATTCATCATTCCTGATTCCTGATTCATCATTCCTCATTCCTGATTCATCATTCCTCATTCCTGATTCATCATTACTCATTCCTGATTCATCATTCCTGATTCCTGATTCATCATTCCTGATTCCTGATTGATGATTCCTCATTCCTGATTCATCATTCCTGATTCCTGATTCATCATTCCTGATTCCTGATTCCTGATTCATCATTCCTGATTCATCATTCCTGATTCCTGATTCATCATTCCTGATTCATCATTCCTGATTCCTGATTCATCATTCCTCATTCCTGATTCATGATTCCTCATTCCTGATTCATCAATCCTCATTCCTGATTCATCATTCCTGATTCCTGATTCATCATTCATCATTCCTGATTCATCATTCATCATTCCTGATTCATCATTCGTCATTCCTTATTCATCATTCCTGAATCCTGATTCATTATTCCTGATTCATCATTCCTGATTCCTGATTCATCATTCCTGATTCCTGATTCATCATTCATCATTCCTGATTGATCATTCCTGATTCCTGATTCATCATTCCTCATTTCTGATTCATCATTCATCATTCCTGATTCATCATTCTTGATTCCTGATTCATCATTCCTGATTCCTGATTCATCATTCCTGATTCCTGATTCATCATTCATCATTCCTGATTCCTGATTCATCATTGCTGATTCCTGATTCATCATTCATCATTCCTGATTGATCATTCCTTATTCCCGATTCATCATTCCTGATTCCTGATTCATCATTCCTGATTCCTGATTCATCATTCCTGATTCATGATTCACCATTCCTGATTCCTGATTCATCATTCCTCTTTCCTGATTCATCATTCCTGATTCCTGTTACATCATTCATCATTCCTGATTCATCATTCCTGATTCCTGATTCATCATTCCCGATTCCAGATTCATCAGTCCTGATTCATGATTCACCAATCCTGATTCCTGATACATCATTCATCATTCCTGATTCATCATTCCTGATTCCTGATACATCATTCATCATTCCTGATTCATCATATATCATTCCTGATTCATCATTCCTGATTCCTGATTTATCATTCCTGATTCATCATTCCTGATTCCTGATTCATCATTCCTGATTCCTGATTCATCATTCCTCATTCCTGATTCATCATTACTGATTCCTGATTCATCATTCCTGATTCCTGATTCATCATTCCTCATTCCTGATTCATCATTCCTCATTCCTGATTCATCATTCCTGATTCCTGATTCCTCATTCATCATTCCTGATTCATCATTCCTGATTCCTGATTCATCATTCCTGATTCACCATTCCTGATTCCTGATTCATCATTCCTCATTCCTGATTCATTCAATGTGCCGTAAAATTCTCAAACGGAGAGATTCCATCTTTCCAGCCAATTCATAGATTCCTGACCGCGAGCTAATCTTAAAAAGGTTCAATGTGCCGTCAAATTCTCAAACGGAGAGATGCCATCTTTCCAGCCAATTCATAGATTCCTGACCGCGAGCTAATCTTAAAAACGTTCAATGTGCCGTAAAATTCTCAAACGGAGAGATTCCATCTTTCCAGCCAATTCATAGATTCCTGACCGCGAGCTAATCTTAAAAACGTTCAATGTGCCGTAAAATTCTCAAACGGAGAGATTCCATCTTTCCAGCCAATTCATAGATTCCTGACCGCGAGCTAATCTTAAAAACGTTCAATGTGCCGTAAAATTCTCAAACGGAGAGATTCCATCTTTCCAGCGATTCATAGATTCCTGACCGCGAGCTAATCTTAAAAACGTTCAATGTGCCGTAAAATTCTCAAACGGAGAGATTCCATCTTTTCAGCCAATTCATAGATTCCTGACCGCGAGCTAATCTTAAAAACGTTCAATGTGCCGTAAAATTCTCAAACGGAGAGATTCCATCTTTCCAGCCAATTCATAGATTCCTGACCGCGAGCTAATCTTAAAAACGTTCAATGTGCCGTAAAATTCTCAAACGGAGAGATTCCATCTTTCCAGCCAATTCATAGATTCCTGACCGCGAGCTAATCTTAAAAACGTTCAATGTGCCGTAAAATTCTCAAACGGAGAGATTCCATCTTTCCAGCCAATTCATAGATTCCTGACCGCGAGCTAATCTTAAAAACGTTCAATGTGCCGTAAAATTCTCAAACGGAGAGATTCCATCTTTCCAGCCATTCATAGATTTCTGACCGCGAGCTAATCTTAAAAACGTTCAATGTGCCGTAAAATTCTCAAACGGAGAGATTCCATCTTTCCAGCCAATTCATAGATTCCTGACCGCGAGCTAATCTTAAAAACGTTCAATGTGCCGTAAAATTCCCAAACGGAGAGATTCCATCTTTCCAGCCAATTCATAGATTCCTGACCGCGAGCTAATCTTAAAAACGTTCAATGTGCCGTAAAATTCTCAAACGGAGAGATTCCATCTTTCCAGCCAATTCATAGATTCCTGACCGCGAGCTAATCTTAAAAACGTTCAATGTGCCGTAAAATTCTCAAACGGAGAGATTCCATCTTTCCAGCCAATTCATAGATTCCTGACCGCGAGCTAATCTTAAAAACGTTCAATGTGCCGTAAAATTCTCAAACGGAGAGATTCCATCTTTCCAGCCAATTCATAGATTCCTGACCGCGAGCTAATCTTAAAAACGTTCAATGTGCCGTAAAATTCTCAAACGGAGAGATTCCATCTTTCCAGCCAATTCATAGATTTCTGACCGCGAGCTAATCTTAAAAACGTTCAATGTGCCGTAAAATTCTCAAACGGAGAGATTCCATCTTTCCAGCCAATTCATAGATTTCTGACCGCGAGCTAATCTTAAAAACGTTCAATGTGCCGTAAAATTCTCAAACGGAGAGATTCCATCTTTCCAGCCAATTCATAGATTCCTGACCGCGAGCTAATCTTAAAAACGTTCAATGTGCCGTAAAATTCTCAAACGGAGAGATTCCATCTTTCCAGCCAATTCATAGATTCCTGACCGCGAGCTAATCTTAAAAACGTTCAATGTGCCGTAAAATTCCCAAACGGAGAGATTCCATCTTTCCAGCCAATTCATAGATTCCTGACCGCGAGCTCATGATTCACCATTCCTGATTCCTGATTCATCATTCCTCTTTCCTGATTCATCATTCCTGATTCCTGATACATCATTCATCATTCCTGATTCATCATTCCTGATTCCTGATTCATCATTCCTGATTCCTGATTCATCAGTCCTGATTCATGATTCACCAATCCTGATTCCTGATTCATCATTCCTCTTTCCTGATTCATCATTCCTGATTCCTGATACATCATTCATCATTCCTGATTCATCATTCTTGATTCCTGATTCATCATTCCTGATTCCTGATTAATCACTCCTGATTCCTGATTCCTGATTCATCATTCCTGATTCATCATTCCTGATTCATCATTCCTGATTCATCATTCATCATTCCTGATTCATCATTCCTGATTCCTGATTCATCATTCCTGATTCCTGATTCATTATTCCTGATTCATCATTCCTGATTCCTGATTGATCATTCCTGATTCCTGATTCATCATTCATCATTCCTGATTCATCATTCTTGATTCCTGATTCATCATTCCTGATTCCTGATTCATCATTCCTGATTCCTGATTCATCATTCCTGATTCCTGATTAATCACTCCTGATTCCTGATTCCTGATTCATCATTCCTGATTCATCATTCCTGATTCATCATTCCTGATTCATCATTCATCATTCCTGATTCATAATTCCTGATTCATCATTCCTGATTCCTGATTCATTATTCCTGATTCATCATTCCTGATTCCTGATTGATCATTCCTGATTGATCATTCCTGATTCCTGATTCATCATTCCTGATTCCTGATTCATCATTCCTGATTCCTGATTCATCATTACTCATTCCTGATTCATCATTCATGATTCCTGATTCATCATTCCTGATTCCTGATTGATCATTCCTCATTTCTGATTCATCATTCCTGATTCCTGATTCATCATTCCTGATTCCTGATTCCTGATTCATCATTCCTGATTCATCATTCCTCATTCCTGATTCATCATTCTTCATTCCTGATTAATCATTCCTCATTCCTGATTCATCATTCCTGATTCATGATTCACCATTCCTGATTCCTGATACATCATTCATCATTCCTGATTCATCATTCCTGATTCCTGATTCATCATTCCTGATTCATCATTCCTGATTCCTGATTCATCATTCCTGATTCCTGCTTCATCATTCCTCATTCCTGATTCATCATTCCTCATTCCTGATTCATCAATCCTCATTCCTGATTCCTGATTCCTGATTCATCATTCCTGATTCCTGATTCATCATTCATCATTCCTGATTCATCATTCATCATTCCTGATTCATCATTCGTCATTCGTCATTCCTTATTCATCATTCCTGAATCCTGATTCATTATTCCTGATTCATCATTCCTGATTCCTGATTCATCATTCCTGATTCCTGATTCATCATTCCTGATTGATCATTCCTTATTCCTGATTCATCATTCCTGATTCCTGATTCATCATTCCTGATTCCTGATTCATCATTCCTGATTGATCATTCCTTATTCCTGATTCATCATTCCTGATTCCTGATTCATCATTCATCATTCCTCATTCATCATTCTTGATTCCTGATTCATCATTCCTGATTCCTGATTCATCATTCCTGATTCCTGATTCATCATTCCTGATTCATGATTCACCATTCCTGATTCCTGATTCATCATTCCTCTTTCCTGATTCATCATTCCTGATTCCTGTTACATCATTCATCATTCCTGATTCATCATTCCTGATTCCTGATTCATCATTCCTGATTCATCATTCCTGATTCATCATTCCTGATTCATCATTCATCATTCCTGATTCATAATTCCTGATTCATCATTCCTGATTCCTGATTCATTATTCCTGATTCATCATTCCTGATTCCTGATTGATCATTCCTGATTCATCATTCCTGATTCCTGATTCATCATTCCTGATTCCTGATTCATCATTCGTGATTCCTGATTCATCATTACTCATTCCTGATTCATCATTCATGATTCCTGATTCATCATTCCTGATTCCTGATTGATCATTCCTCATTCCTGATTCATCATTCCTGATTCCTGATTCATCATTCCTGATTCCTGATTCATCATTCCTGATTCCTGATTCCTGATTCCTGATTCATCATTCCTGATTCATCATTCCTCATTCCTGATTCATCATTCTTCATTCCTGATTAATCATTCCTCATTCCTGATTCATCATTCCTGATTCATGATTCACCATTCCTGATTCCTGATACATCATTCATCATTCCTGATTCATCATTCCTGATTCCTGATTCATCATTCCTGATTCATCATTCCTGATTCCTGATTCATCATTCCTGATTCCTGCTTCATCATTCCTCATTCCTGATTCATCATTCCTCATTCCTGATTCATCAATCCTCATTCCTGATTCATCATTCCTGATTCCTGATTCCTGATTCATCATTCCTGATTCCTGATTCATCATTCATCATTCCTGATTCATCATTCATCATTCCTGATTCATCATTCGTCATTCCTGATTCATCATTCCTGAATCCTGATTCATTATTCCTGATTCATCATTCCTGATTCCTGATTCATCATTCCTGATTCCTGATTCATCATTCCTGATTGATCATTCCTTATTCCTGATTCATCATTCCTGATTCCTGATTCATCATTCATCATTCCTGATTCATCATTCTTGATTCCTGATTCATCATTCCTGATTCCTGATTCATCATTCCTGATTCCTGATTCATCATTCCTGATTCATGATTCACCATTCCTGATTCCTGATTCATCATTCCTCTTTCCTGATTCATCATTCCTGATTCCTGTTACATCATTCATCATTCCTGATTCATCATTCCTGATTCCTGATTCATCATTCCTGATTCATCATTCCTGATTCATCAGTCCTGATTCATCATTCATCATTCCTGATTCATAATTCCTGATTCATCATTCCTGATTCCTGATTCATTATTCCTGATTCATCATTCCTGATTCCTGATTGATCATTCCTGATTCATCATTCCTGATTCCTGATTCATCATTCCTGATTCCTGATTCATCATTCGTGATTCCTGATTCATCATTACTCATTCCTGATTCATCATTCATGATTCCTGATTCATCATTCCTGATTCCTGATTGATCATTCCTCATTCCTGATTCATCATTCCTGATTCCTGATTCATCATTCCTGATTCCTGATTCATCATTCCTGATTCCTGATTCCTGATTCCTGATTCATCATTCCTGATTCATCATTCCTCATTCCTGATTAATCATTCTTCATTCCTGATTAATCATTCCTCATTCCTGATTCATCATTCCTGATTCATGATTCACCATTCCTGATTCCTGATACATCATTCATCATTCCTGATTCATCATTCCTGATTCCTGATTCATCATTCCTGATTCATCATTCCTGATTCCTGATTCATCATTCCTGATTCCTGCTTCATCATTCCTCATTCCTGATTCATCATTCCTCATTCCTGATTCATCAATCCTCATTCCTGATTCATCATTCCTGATTCCTGATTCCTGATTCATCATTCCTGATTCCTGATTCATCATTCATCATTCCTGATTCATCATTCATCATTCCTGATTCATCATTCGTCATTCCTGATTCATCATTCCTGAATCCTGATTCATTATTCCTGATTCATCATTCCTGATTCCTGATTCATCATTCCTGATTCCTGATTCATCATTCCTGATTGATCATTCCTTATTCCTGATTCATCATTCCTGATTCCTGATTCATCATTCATCATTCCTGATTCATCATTCTTGATTCCTGATTCATCATTCCTGATTCCTGATTCATCATTCCTGATTCCTGATTCATCATTCCTGATTCATGATTCACCATTCCTGATTCCTGATTCATCATTCCTCTTTCCTGATTCATCATTCCTGATTCCTGTTACATCATTCATCATTCCTGATTCATCATTCCTGATTCCTGCTTCATCATTCCTGATTCCAGATTCATCAGTCCTGATTCATGATTCACCAATCCTGATTCCTGATTCATCATTCCTCTTTCCTGATTCATCATTCCTGATTCCTGATACATCATTCACCATTCCTGATTCATCATTCGTCATTCCTGATTCATCATTCCTGATTCCTGATTTATCATTCCTGATTCATCATTCCTGATTCTTGATTCATCATTCCTGATTCCTGATTCATCATTCCTCATTCCTGATTCATCATTACTCATTCCTGATTCATCATTCCTGATTCCTGATTCATCATTCCTGATTCCTGATTGATCATTCCTGATTCCTGATTCATCATTCCTGATTCCTGATTCATCATTCCTGATTCCTGATTCCTGATTCATCATTCCTGATTCATCATTCCTGATTCATCATTCTTCATTCCTGATTCATCATTCTTCATTCCTGATTAATCATTCCTCATTCCTGATTCATCATTCCTGATTCCTGATTCATCATTCCTGATTCCTGATTCATCATTCATCATTCCTGATTCCTGATTCATCATTGCTGATTCCTGAGTCATCATTCATCATTCCTGATTCATCATTCCTGATTACTGATTCATCATTCCTGATTCCTGATACATCATTCATCATTCCTGATTCATCATTCCTGATTCCTGATTCATCATTCCTGATTCCAGATTCATCAGTCCTGATTCATGATTCACCAATCCTGATTCCTGATTCATCATTCCTCTTTCCTGATTCATCATTCCTGATTCCTGATACATCATTCATCATTCCTGATTCATCATTCATCATTCCTGATTCATCATTCCTGATTCCTGATTTATCATTCCTGATTCATCATTCCTGATTCCTGATTCATCATTCCTGATTCCTGATTCATCATTCCTGATTTCTGATTCATCATTACTCATTCCTGATTCATCATTCCTGATTCCTGATTCATCATTCCTGATTCCTGATTGATCATTCCTCATTCCTGATTCATCATTCCTGATTCCTGATTCATCATTCCTGATTCCTGATTCGTGATTCATCATTCCTGATTCAACATTCCTGATTCATCATTCCTCATTCCTGATTCATCATTCTTCATTCCTGATTAATCATTCCTCATTCCTGATTCATCATTCCTGATTCATGATTCACCATTCCTGATTCCTGATACATCATTCATCATTCCTGATTCATCATTCCTGATTCCTGATTCATCATTCCTGATTCCTGATTCATCATTCCTGATTTCTGATTCATCATTACTCATTCCTGATTCATCATTCCTGATTCCTGATTCATCATTCCTGATTCCTGATTGATCATTCCTCATTCCTGATTCATCATTCCTGATTCCTGATTCATCATTCCTGATTCCTGATTCGTGATTCATCATTCCTGATTCATCATTCCTGATTCATCATTCCTCATTCCTGATTCATCATTCTTCATTCCTGATTAATCATTCCTCATTCCTGATTCATCATTCCTGATTCATGATTCACCATTCCTGATTCCTGATACATCATTCATCATTCCTGATTCATCATTCCTGATTCCTGATTCATCATTCCTGATTCCTGATTCATCATTCCTGATTCCTGCTTCATCATTCCTCATTCCTGATTCATCATTCCTCATTCCTGATTCATCAATCCTCATTCCTGATTCATCATTCCTGATTCCTGATTCCTGATTCATCATTCCTGATTCATCATTCCTGATTCCTGATTCATCATTCATCATTCCTGATTCATCATTCATCATTGCTGATTCATCATTCGTCATTCCTGATTCATCATTCCTGAATCCTGATTCATTATTCCTGATTCATCATTCCTGATTCCTGATTCATCATTCCTGATTCCTGATTGATCATTCATCATTCCTGATTGATCATTCCTTATTCCTGATTGATCATTCCTGATTCCTGATTCATCATTCATCATTCCTGATTCATCATTCCTGATTCCGGATTCATCATTCCTCATTCCTGATTCATCATTCCTGATTCCTGATTCATCATTCCTGATTCCTGATTCATCATTCCTCATTCCTGATTCCTCATTCATCATTCCTGATTCATCATTCCTGATTCCTGATTCATCATTCCTGATTCACCATTCCTGATTCCTGATTCATCATTCCTCATTCCTGATTCATTCAATGTGCCGTAAAATTCTCAAACGGAGAGATTCCATCTTTCCAGCCAATTCATAGATTCCTGATCGCGAGCTAATATTAAAAACGTTCAATGTGCCGTAAAATTCTCAAACGGAGAGATTCCATCTTTCCAGCAAATTCATAGATTCCTGATCGCGAGCTAATCTTAAAAACGTTCAATGTGCCGTAAAATTCTCAAACGGAGAGATTCCATCTTTCCAGCCATTCATAGATTCCTGACCGCGAGCTAATCTTAAAAACGTTCAATGTGCCGTAAAATTCTCAAACGGAGAGATTCCATCTTTCCAGCCAATTCATAGATTCCTTTCTGACCGCGAGCTAATCTTAAAAACGTTCAATGTGCCGTAAAATTCTCAAACGGAGAGATTCCATCTTTTCAGCCAATTCATAGATTCTGACCGCGAGCTAATCTTAAAAACGTTCAATGTGCCGTAAAATTCTCAAACGGAGAGATTCCATCTTTTCAGCCAATTCATAGATTCCTGACCGCGAGCTAATCTTAAAAACGTTCAATGTGCCGTAAAATTCTCAAACGGAGAGATTCCATCTTTTCAGCCAATTCATAGATTTCCTGACCGCGAGCTAATCTTAAAAACGTTCAATGTGCCGTAAAATTCTCAAACGGAGAGATTCCATCTTTCAGCCAATTCATAGATTCCTGACCGCGAGCTAATCTTAAAAACGTTCAATGTGCCGTAAAATTCTCAAACGGAGAGATTCCATCTTTCAGCCAATTCATAGATTCCTGACCGCGAGCTAATCTTAAAAACGTTCAATGTGCCGTAAAATTCTCAACGGAGAGATTCCATCTTTCCAGCCAATTCATAGATTCCTGACCGCGAGCTAATCTTAAAAACGTTCAATGTGCCGTAAAATTCTCAAACGGAGAGATTCCATCTTTCCAGCCAATTCATAGATTCCTGACCGCGAGCTAATCTTAAAAACGTTCAATGTGCCGTAAAATTCTCAAACGGAGAGATTCCATCTTTCCAGCCAATTCATAGATTCCTGACCGCGAGCTAATCTTAAAAACGTTCAATGTGCCGTAAAATTCTCAAACGGAGAGATTCCATCTTTCCAGCCAATTCATAGATTCCTGACCGCGAGCTAATCTTAAAAACGTTCAATGTGCCGTAAAATTCTCAAACGGAGAGATTCCATCTTTCCAGCCAATTCATAGATTCCTGACCGCGAGCTAATCTTAAAAACGTTCAATGTGCCGTAAAATTCTCAAACGGAGAGATTCCATCTTTCCAGCCAATTCATAGATTCCTGACCGCGAGCTAATCTTAAAAACGTTCAATGTGCCGTAAAATTCTCAAACGGAGAGATTCCATCTTTCCAGCCAATTCATAGATTCTGACCGCGAGCTAATCTTAAAAACGTTCAATGTGCCGTAAAATTCTCAAACGGAGAGATTCCATCTTTCCAGCCAATTCATAGATTCCTGACCGCGAGCTAATCTTAAAAACGTTCAATGTGCCGTAAAATTCTCAAACGGAGAGATTCCATCTTTCCAGCCAATTCATAGATTCCTGACCGCGAGCTAATCTTAAAAACGTTCAATGTGCCGTAAAATTCTCAAACGGAGAGATTCCATCTTTCCAGCCAATTCATAGATTCCTGACCGCGAGCTAATCTTAAAAACGTTCAATGTGCCGTAAAATTCCAAACGGAGAGATTCCATCTTTCCAGCCAATTCATAGATTCCTGACCGCGATCTAATCTTAAAAACGTTCAATGTGCCGTAAAATTCTCAAACGGAGAGATTCCATCTTTCCAGCCAATTCATAGATTCCTGACCGCGAGCTAATCTTAAAAACGTTCAATGTGCCGTAAAATTCTCAAACGGAGAGATTCCATCTTTCCAGCCAATTCATAGATTCCTGACCGCGAGCTAATCTTAAAAACGTTCAATGTGCCGTAAAATTCTCAAACGGAGAGATTCCATCTTTCCAGCCAATTCATAGATTCCTGACCGCGAGTTAATCTTAAAAACGTTCAATGTGCCGTAAAATTCTCAAACGGAGAGATTCCATCTTTCCAGCCAATTCATAGATTCCTGACCGCGAGCTAATCTTAAAACGTTCAATGTGCCGTCAAATTCTCAAACGGAGAGATTCCATCTTTCCAGCCAATTCATAGATTTCTGACCGCGAGCTAATCTTAAAAACGTTCAATGTGCCGTCAAATTCTCAAACGGAGAGATTCCACCTTTCCAGCCAATTCATAGATTCCTGACCGCGAGCTAATCTTAAAAACGTTCAATGTGCCGTCAAATTCTCAAACGGAGAGATTCCATCTTTCCAGCCAATTCATAGATTCCTGACCGCGAGCTAATCTTAAATACGTTCAATGTGCCGTAAAATTCTCAAACGGAGAGATTCCATCTTTCCAGCCAATTCATAGATTCCTGACCGCGAGCTCATGATTCACCATTCCTGATTCCTGATTCATCATTCCTCTTTCCTGATTCATCATTCCTGATTCCTGATACATCATTCATCATTCCTGATTCATCATTCCTGATTCCTGATTCATCATTCCTGATTCCTGATTCATCAGTCCTGATTCATGATTCACCAATCCTGATTCCTGATTCATCATTCCTCTTTCCTGATTCATCATTCCTGATTCCTGATACATCATTCATCATTCCTGATTCATCATTCTTGATTCCTGATTCATCATTCCTGATTCCTGATTAATCAGTCCTGATTCCTGATTCCTGATTCATCATTCCTGATTCATCATTCCTGATTCATCATTCCTGATTCATCATTCATCATTCCTGATTCATCATTCCTGATTCCTGATTCATCATTCCTGATTCCTGATTCATTATTCCTGATTCATCATTCCTGATTCCTGATTGATCATTCCTGATTCCTGATTCATCATTCATCATTCCTGATTCATCATTCTTGATTCCTGATTCATCATTCTGATTCCTGATTCATCATTCCTGATTCCTGATTCATCATTCCTGATTCCTGATTAATCACTCCTGATTCCTGATTCCTGATTCATCATTCCTGATTCATCATTCCTGATTCATCATTCCTGATTCATCATTCATCATTCCTGATTCATAATTCCTGATTCATCATTCCTGATTCCTGATTCATTATTCCTGATTCATCATTCCTGATTCCTGATTGATCATTCCTGATTCATCATTCCTGATTCCTGATTCATCATTCCTGATTCCTGATTCATCATTCCTGATTCCTGATTCATCATTACTCATTCCTGATTCATCATTCATGATTCCTGATTCATCATTCCTGATTCCTGATTGATCATTCCTCATTTCTGATTCATCATTCCTGATTCCTGATTCATCATTCCTGATTCCTGATTCATCATTCCTGATTCCTGATTCCTGATTCATCATTCCTGATTCATCATTCCTCATTCCTGATTCATCATTCTTCATTCCTGATTAATCATTCCTCATTCCTGATTCATCATTCCTGATTCATGATTCACCATTCCTGATTCCTGATACATCATTCATCATTCCTGATTCATCATTCCTGATTCCTGATTGATCATTCCTGATTCATCATTCCTGATTCCTGATTCATCATTCCTGATTCCTGATTCATCATTCCTGATTCCTGATTCATCATTACTCATTCCTGATTCATCATTCATGATTCCTGATTCATCATTCCTGATTCCTGATTGATCATTCCTCATTCCTGATTCATCATTCCTGATTCCTGATTCATCATTCCTGATTCCTGATTCATCATTCCTGATTCCTGATTCCTGATTCATCATTCCTGATTCATCATTCCTCATTCCTGATTCATCATTCTTCATTCCTGATTAATCATTCCTCATTCCTGATTCATCATTCCTGATTCATGATTCACCATTCCTGATTCCTGATACATCATTCATCATTCCTGATTCATCATTCCTGATTCCTGATTCATCATTCCTGATTCATCATTCCTGATTCCTGATTCATCATTCCTGATTCCTGCTTCATCATTCCTCATTCCTGATTCATCATTCCTCATTCCTGATTCATCAATCCTCATTCCTGATTCATCATTCCTGATTCCTGATTCCTGATTCATCATTCCTGATTCCTGATTCATCATTCATCATTCCTGATTCATCATTCATCATTCCTGATTCATCATTCGTCATTCGTCATTCCTTATTCATCATTCCTGAATCCTGATTCATTATTCCTGATTCATCATTCCTGATTCCTGATTCATCATTCCTGATTCCTGATTCATCATTCCTGATTGATCATTCCTTATTCCTGATTCATCATTCCTGATTCCTGATTCATCATTCATCATTCCTCATTCATCATTCTTGATTCCTGATTCATCATTCCTGATTCCTGATTCATCATTCCTGATTCCTGATTCATCATTCCTGATTCCTGTTACATCATTCATCATTCCTGATTCAACATTCCTGATTCCTGCTTCATCATTCCTGATTCCAGATTCATCAGTCCTGATTCATGATTCACCAATCCTGATTCCTGATTCATCATTCCTCTTTCCTGATTCATCATTCCTGATTCCTGATACATCATTCACCATTCCTGATTCATCATTCATCATTCCTGATTCATCATTCCTGATTCCTGATTTATCATTCCTGATTCATCATTCCTGATTCTTGATTCATCATTCCTGATTCCTGATTCATCATTCCTCATTCCTGATTCATCATTACTCATTCCTGATTCATCATTCCTGATTCCTGATTCATCATTCCTGATTCCTGATTGAACATTCCTGATTCCTGATTGATCATTCCTGATTCCTGATTCATCATTCCTGATTCCTGATTCCTGATTCAACATTCCTGATTCATCATTCCTGATTCATCATTCTTCATTCCTGATTCATCATTCTTCATTCCTGATTAATCATTCCTCATTCCTGATTCATCATTCCTGATTCCTGATTCATCATTCCTGATTCCTGATTCATCATTCATCATTCCTGATTCCTGATTCATCATTGCTGATTCCTGAGTCATCATTCATCATTCCTGATTCATCATTCCTGATTACTGATTCATCATTCCTGATTCCTGATACATCATTCATCATTCCTGATTCATCATTCCTGATTCCTGATTCATCATTCCTGATTCCAGATTCATCAGTCCTGATTCATGATTCACCAATCCTGATTCCTGATTCATCATTCCTCTTTCCTGATTCATCATTCCTGATTCCTGATACATCATTCATCATTCCTGATTCATCATTCATCATTCCTGATTCATCATTCCTGATTCCTGATTTATCATTCCTGATTCATCATTCCTGATTCCTGATTCATCATTCCTGATTGCTGATTCATCATTCCTGATTCCTGATTCATCATTACTCATTCCTGATTCATCATTCCTGATTCCTGATTCATCATTCCTGATTCCTGATTGATCATTTCTCATTCCTGATTCATCATTCCTGATTCCTGATTCATCATTCCTGATTCCTGATTCGTGATTCATCATTCCTGATTCATCATTCCTCATTCCTGATTCATCATTCTTCATTCCTGATTAATCATTCCTCATTCCTGATTCATCATTCCTGATTCATGATTCACCATTCCTGATTCCTGATACATCATTCATCATTCCTGATTCATCATTCGTGATTCCTGATTCATCATACCTGATTCCTGATTCATCATTCCTGATTCCTGCTTCATCATTCCTTATTCCTGATTGATCATTCCTGATTCCTGATTCATCATTCATCATTCCTGATTCATCATTCCTGATTCCTGATTCATCAATCCTGATTCCTGATTCATCATTCCTGATTCCTGATTCATCATTCCTGATTCCTGATTCATCATTCCTCATTCCTGATTCATCATTCCTGATTCCTGATTCATCATTCCTGATTGATCATTCCTTATTCCTGATTCATCATTCCTGATTCCTGATTCATCATTCATCATTCCTCATTCATCATTCTTGATTCCTGATTCATCATTCCTGATTCCTGATTCATCATTCCTGATTCCTGATTCATCATTCCTGATTCCTGATACATCATTCACCATTCCTGATTCATCATTCATCATTCCTGATTCATCATTCCTGATTCCTGATTTATCATTCCTGATTCATCATTCCTGATTCTTGATTCATCATTCCTGATTCCTGATTCATCATTCCTCATTCCTGATTCATCATTACTCATTCCTGATTCATCATTCCTGATTCCTGATTCATCATTCCTGATTCCTGATTGAACATTCCTGATTCCTGATTGATCATTCCTGATTCCTGATTCATCATTCCTGATTCCTGATTCCTGATTCAACATTCCTGATTCATCATTCCTGATTCATCATTCTTCATTCCTGATTCATCATTCTTCATTCCTGATTAATCATTCCTCATTCCTGATTCATCATTCCTGATTCCTGATTCATCATTCCTGATTCCTGATTCATCATTCATCATTCCTGATTCCTGATTCATCATTGCTGATTCCTGAGTCATCATTCATCATTCCTGATTCATCATTCCTGATTCCTGATTCATCATTCCTGATTCCAGATTCATCAGTCCTTATTCATGATTCATCATTCCTGATTCCTGATACATCATTCATCATTCCTGATTCATCATTCATCATTCCTGATTCATCATTCCTGATTTCTGATTTATCATTCCTGATTCATCATTCCTGATCCTGATTCATCATTCCTCATTCCTGATTCATCATTCCTCATTCCTGATTCATCATTACTCATTCCTGATTCATCATTCCTGATTCCTGATTCATCATTCCTGATTCCTGATTGATCATTCCTCAATCCTGATTCATCATTCCTGATTCCTGATTCATCATTCCTGATTCCTGATTCGTGATTCATCATTCCTGATTCATCATTCCTGATTCCTGATTCATCATTCCTGATTCCTGATTCGTGATTCATCATTCCTGATTCATCATTCCTCATTCCTGATTCATCATTCTTCATTCCTGATTAATCATTCCTCATTCCTGATTCATCATTCCTGATTCATGATTCACCATTCCTGATTCCTGATACATCATTCATCATTCCTGATTCATCATTCGTGATTCCTGATTCATCATACCTGATTCCTGATTCATCATTCCTGATTCCTGCTTCATCATTCCTTATTCCTGATTGATCATTCCTGATTCCTGATTCATCATTCATCATTCCTGATTCATCATTCCTGATTCCTGATTCATCAATCCTGATTCCTGATTCATCATTCCTGATTCCTGATTCATCATTCCTGATTCCTGATTCATCATTCCTCATTCCTGATTCATCATTCCTGATTCCTGATTCATCATTCCTGATTGATCATTCCTTATTCCTGATTCATCATTCCTGATTCCTGATTCATCATTCATCATTCCTCATTCATCATTCTTGATTCCTGATTCATCATTCCTGATTCCTGATTCATCATTCCTGATTCCTGATTCATCATTCCTGATTCCTGTTACATCATTCATCATTCCTGATTCAACATTCCTGATTCCTGCTTCATCATTCCTGATTCCAGATTCATCAGTCCTGATTCATGATTCACCAATCCTGATTCCTGATTCATCATTCCTCTTTCCTGATTCATCATTCCTGATTCCTGATACATCATTCACCATTCCTGATTCATCATTCATCATTCCTGATTCATCATTCCTGATTCCTGATTTATCATTCCTGATTCATCATTCCTGATTCTTGATTCATCATTCCTGATTCCTGATTCATCATTCCTCATTCCTGATTCATCATTACTCATTCCTGATTCATCATTCCTGATTCCTGATTCATCATTCCTGATTCCTGATTGAACATTCCTGATTCATGATTGATCATTCCTGATTCCTGATTCATCATTCCTGATTCCTGATTCCTGATTCAACATTCCTGATTCATCATTCCTGATTCATCATTCTTCATTCCTGATTCATCATTCTTCATTCCTGATTAATCATTCCTCATTCCTGATTCATCATTCCTGATTCCTGATTCATCATTCCTGATTCCTGATTCATCATTCATCATTCCTGATTCCTGATTCATCATTGCTGATTCCTGAGTCATCATTCATCATTCCTGATTCATCATTCCTGATTCCTGATTCATCATTCCTGATTCCAGATTCATCAGTCCTTATTCATGATTCATCATTCCTGATTCCTGATACATCATTCATCATTCCTGATTCATCATTCATCATTCCTGATTCATCATTCCTGATTTCTGATTTATCATTCCTGATTCATCATTCCTGATTCCTGATTCATCATTCCTCATTCCTGATTCATCATTCCTCATTCCTGATTCATCATTACTCATTCCTGATTCATCATTCCTGATTCCTGATTCATCATTCCTGATTCCTGATTGATCATTCCTCAATCCTGATTCATCATTCCTGATTCCTGATTCATCATTCCTGATTCCTGATTCCTGATTCATCATTCCTGATTCATCATTCCTGATTCCTGATTCATCATTCCTGATTCATCATTCCTGATTCCTGATTCATCATTCCTCATTCCTGATTCATGATTCCTCATTCCTGATTCATCAATCCTCATTCCTGATTCATCATTCCTGATTCCTGATTCATCATTCATCATTCCTGATTCATCATTCATCATTCCTGATTCATCATTCGTCATTCCTTATTCATCATTCCTGAATCCTGATTCATTATTCCTGATTCATCATTCCTGATTCCTGATTCATCATTCCTGATTCCTGATTCATCATTCATCATTCCTGATTCATCATTCTTGATTCCTGATTCATCATTCCTGATTCCTGATTCATCATTCCTGATTCCTGATTCATCATTCATCATTCCTGATTCCTGATTCATCATTGCTGATTCCTGATTCATCATTCATCATTCCTGATTGATCATTCCTTATTCCCGATTCATCATTCCTGATTCCTGATTCATCATTCCTGATTCCTGATTCATCATTCCTGATTCATGATTCACCATTCCTGATTCCTGATTCCTGATTTATCATTCCTGATTCATCATTCCTGATTCCTGATTCATCATTCATCATTCCTGATTCATCATTCCTCATTCCTGATTCATCATTACTGATTCCTGATTCATCATTCCTGATTCCGGATTCATCATTCCTCATTCCTGATTCATCATTCCTCATTCCTGATTCATCATTCCTGATTCCTGATTCATCATTCCTGATTCCTGATTCATCATTCCTCATTCCTGATTCATCATTCCTGATTCCTGATTCATCATTCCTGATTCCTGATTCCTCATTCATCATTCCTGATTCATCATTCCTGATTCCTGATTCATCATTCCTGATTCACCATTCCTGATTCCTGATTCATCATTCCTCATTCCTGATTCATTCAATGTGCCGTAAAATTCTCAAACGGAGAGATTCCATCTTTCCAGCCAATTCATAGATTCCTGATCGCGAGCTAATATTAAAAACGTTCAATGTGCCGTAAAATTCTCAAACGGAGAGATTCCATCTTTCCAGCAAATTCATAGATTCCTGATCGCGAGCTAATCTTAAAAACGTTCAATGTGCCGTAAAATTCTCAAACGGAGAGATTCCATCTTTCCAGCAAATTCATAGATTCCTGATCGCGAGCTAATCTTAAAAACGTTCAATGTGCCGTAAAATTCTCAAACGGAGAGATTCCATCTTTCCAGCCAATTCATAGATTCCTGACCGCGAGCTAATCTTAAAAACGTTCAATGTGCCGTAAAATTCTCAAACGGAGATATTCCATCTTTCCAGCCAATTCATAGATTTCTGACCGCGAGCTAATCTTAAAAACGTTCAATGTGCCGTAAAATTCTCAAACGGAGAGATTCCATCTTTCCAGCCAATTCATAGATTCCTGACCGCGAGCTAATCTTAAAAACGTTCAATGTGCCGTAAAATTCTCAAACGGAGAGATTCCATCTTTCCAGCCAATTCATAGATTCCTGACCGCGAGCTAATCTTAAAAACGTTCAATGTGCCGTAAAATTCTCAAACGGAGAGATTCCATCTTTCCAGCCAATTCATAGATTCCTGACCGCGAGCTAATCTTAAAAACGTTCAATGTGCCGTCAAATTCTCAAACGGAGAGATTCCATCTTTCCAGCCAATTCATAGATTCCTGACCGCGAGCTAATCTTAAAAACGTTCAATGTGCCGTAAAATTCTCAAACGGAGAGATTCCATCTTTCCAGCCAATTCATAGATTTCTGACCGCGAGCTAATCTTAAAAACGTTCAATGTGCCGTAAAATTCTCAAACGGAGAGATTCCATCTTTTCAGCCAATTCATAGATTTCTGACCGCGAGCTAATCTTAAAAACGTTCAATGTGCCGTAAAATTCTCAAACGGAGAGATTCCATCTTTTCAGCCAATTCATAGATTCCTGACCGCGAGCTAATCTTAAAAACGTTCAATGTGCCGTAAAATTCTCAAACGGAGAGATTCCATCTTTTCAGCCAATTCATAGATTCCTGACCGCGAGCTAATCTTAAAAACGTTCAATGTGCCGTAAAATTCTCAAACGGAGAGATTCCATCTTTCCAGCCAATTCATAGATTCCTGACCGCGAGCTAATCTTAAAAACGTTCAATGTGCCGTAAAATTCTCAAACGGAGAGATTCCATCTTTCCAGCCAATTCATAGATTCCTGACCGCGAGCTAATCTTAAAAACGTTCAATGTGCCGTAAAATTCTCAAACGGAGAGATTCCATCTTTCCAGCCAATTCATAGATTCCTGACCGCGAGCTAATCTTAAAAACGTTCAATGTGCCGTAAAATTCTCAAACGGAGAGATTCCATCTTTCCAGCCAATTCATAGATTCCTGACCGCGAGCTAATCTTAAAAACGTTCAATGTGCCGTAAAATTCTCAACGGAGAGATTCCATCTTTCCAGCCAATTCATAGATTCCTGACCGCGAGCTAAACTTAAAAACGTTCAATGTGCCGTAAAATTCTCAAACGGAGAGATTCCATCTTTCCAGCCAATTCATAGATTCCTGACCGCGAGCTAATCTTAAAAACGTTCAATGTGCCGTAAAATTCTCAAACGGAGAGATTCCATCTTTCCAGCCAATTCAGAGATTTCTGACCGCGAGCTAATCTTAAAAACGTTCAATGTGCCGTAAAATTCTCAAACGGAGAGATTCCATCTTTCCAGCCAATTCATAGATTCCTGACCGCGAGCTAATCTTAAAAACGTTCAATGTGCCGTAAAATTCTCAAACGGAGAGATTCCATCTTTCCAGCCAATTCATAGATTCCTGACCGCGAGCTAATCTTAAAAACGTTCAATGTGCCGTAAAATTCTCAAACGGAGAGATTCCATCTTTCCAGCCAATTCATAGATTCCTGACCGCGAGCTAATCTTAAAAACGTTCAATGTGCCGTAAAATTCCCAAACGGAGAGATTCCATCTTTCCAGCCAATTCATAGATTCCTGACCGCGATCTAATCTTAAAAACGTTCAATGTGCCGTCAAATTCTCAAACGGAGAGATTCCATCTTTCCAGCCAATTCATAGATTCCTGACCGCGAGCTAATCTTAAAAACGTTCAATGTGCCGTCAAATTCTCAAACGGAGAGATTCCATCTTTCCAGCCAATTCATAGATTCCTGACCGCGAGCTAATCTTAAAAACGTTCAATGTGCCGTCAAATTCTCAAACGGAGAGATTCCATCTTTCCAGCCAATTCATAGATTCCTGACCGCGAGCTAATCTTAAAAACGTTCAATGTGCCGTCAAATTCTCAAACGGAGAGATTCCATCTTTCCAGCCAATTCATAGATTCCTGACCGCGAGCTAATCTTAAAAACGTTCAATGTGCCGTCAAATTCTCAAACGGAGAGATTCCATCTTTCCAGCCAATTCATAGATTCCTGACCGCGAGCTAATCTTAAAAACGTTCAATGTGCCGTCAAATTCTCAAACGGAGAGATTCCATCTTTCCAGCCAATTCATAGATTCCTGACCGCGAGCTCATGATTCACCATTCCTGATTCCTGATTCATCATTCCTCTTTCCTGATTCATCATTCCTGATTCACCATTCCTGATTCCTGATTCATCATTCCTCTTTCCTGATTCATCATTCCTGATTCATCATTCCTCATTCCTGATTCATCATTCTTCATTCCTGATTAATCATTCGTCATTCCTGATTCATCATTCCTGATTCATGATTCACCATTCCTGATTCCTGATACATCATTCATCATTCCTGATTCATCATTCCTGATTCCTGATTCATCATTCCTGATTCATCATTCCTGATTCCTGATTCATCATTCCTGATTCCTGCTTCATCATTCCTCATTCCTGATTCATCATTCCTCATTCCTGATTCATCAATCCTCATTCCTGATTCATCATTCCTGATTCCTGATCCTTATTCATCATTCCTGATTCATCATTCATCATTCCTGATTCATCATTCATCATTCCTGATTCATCATTCGTCATTCCTGATTCATCATTCCTGAATCCTGATTCATTATTCCTGATTCATCATTCCTGATTCCTGATTCATCATTCCTGATTCCTGATTCATCATTCCTGATTGATCATTCCTTATTCCTGATTCATCATTCCTGATTCCTGATTCATCATTCATCATTCCTGATTCATTATTCTTGATTCCTGATTCATCATTCCTGATTCCTGATTCATCGTTCCTGATTCCTGATTCATCATTCCTGATTCATGATTCACCATTCCTGATTCCTGATTCATCATTCCTCTTTCCTGATTCATCATTCCTGATTCCTGTTACATCATTCATCATTCCTGATTCATCATTCCTGATTCCAGATTCATCAGTCCTTATTCATGATTCACCAATCCTGATTCCTGATTCATCATTCCTCTTTCCTGATTCATCATTCCTGATTCCTGATACATCATTCATCATTCCTGATTCATCATTCATCATTCCTGATTCATCATTCCTGATTCCTGATTTATCATTCCTGATTCATCATTCCTGATTCTTGATTCATCATTCCTGATTCCTGATTCATCATTCCTCATTCCTGATTCATCATTACTCATTCCTGATTCATCATTCCTGATTCCTGATTCATCATTCCTGATTCCTGATTGATCATTCCTGATTCCTGATTCATCATTCCTGATTCCTGATTCATCATTCCTGATTCCTGATTCCTGATTCATCATTCCTGATTCATCATTCCTGATTCATCATTCTTCATTCCTGATTCATCATTCTTCATTCCTGATTAATCATTCCTCATTCCTGATTCATCATTCCTGATTCCTGATTCATCATTCCTGATTCCTGATTCATCATTCATCATTCCTGATTCCTGATTCATCATTGCTGATTCCTGAGTCATCATTCATCATTCCTGATTCATCATTCCTGATTACTGATTCATCATTCCTGATTCCTGATACATCATTCATCATTCCTGATTCATCATTCCTGATTCCTGATTCATCATTCCTGATTCCAGATTCATCAGTCCTGATTCATGATTCACCAATCCTGATTCCTGATTCATCATTCCTCTTTCCTGATTCATCAGTCCTGATTCCTGATACATCATTCATCATTCCTGATTCATCATTCATCATTCCTGATTCATCATTCCTGATTCCTGATTTATCATTCCTGATTCATCATTCCTGATTTCTGATTCATCATTCCTGATTCCTGATTCATCATTCCTGATTCCTGATTCATCATTCCTCATTCCTGATTCATCATTCCTGATTCCTGATTCATCATTCCTGATTCCTGATTGATCATTCCTCATTCCTGATTCATCATTCCTGATTCCTGATTCATCATTACTCATTCCTGATTCATCATTCATGATTCCTGATTCATCATTCCTGATTCCTGATTGATCATTCCTCATTCCTGATTGATCATTCCTGATTCCTGATTCATCATTCCTGATTCCTGATTCATCATTCCTGATTCCTGATTCCTGATTCATCATTCCTGATTCATCATTCCTCATTCCTGATTCATCATTCTTCATTCCTGATTAATCATTCGTCATTCCTGATTCATCATTCCTGATTCATGATTCACCATTCCTGATTCCTGATACATCATTCATCATTCCTGATTCATCATTCCTGATTCCTGATTCATCATTCCTGATTCATCATTCCTGATTCCTGATTCATCATTCCTGATTCCTGCTTCATCATTCCTCATTCCTGATTCATCATTCCTCATTCCTGATTCATCAATCCTCATTCCTGATTCATCATTCCTGATTCCTGATCCTTATTCATCATTCCTGATTCATCATTCATCATTCCTGATTCATCATTCATCATTCCTGATTCATCATTCGTCATTCCTGATTCATCATTCCTGAATCCTGATTCATTATTCCTGATTCATCATTCCTGATTCCTGATTCATCATTCCTGATTCCTGATTCATCATTCCTGATTGATCATTCCTTATTCCTGATTCATCATTCCTGATTCCTGATTCATCATTCATCATTCCTGATTCATCATTCTTGATTCCTGATTCATCATTCCTGATTCCTGATTCATCGTTCCTGATTCCTGATTCATCATTCCTGATTCATGATTCACCATTCCTGATTCCTGATTCATCATTCCTCTTTCCTGATTCATCATTCCTGATTCCTGTTACATCATTCATCATTCCTGATTCATCATTCCTGATTCCAGATTCATCAGTCCTTATTCATGATTCACCAATCCTGATTCCTGATTCATCATTCCTCTTTCCTGATTCATCATTCCTGATTCCTGATACATCATTCATCATTCCTGATTCATCATTCATCATTCCTGATTCATCATTCCTGATTCCTGATTTATCATTCCTGATTCATCATTCCTGATTCTTGATTCATCATTCCTGATTCCTGATTCATCATTCCTCATTCCTGATTCATCATTCCTCATTCCTGATTCATCATTACTCATTCCTGATTCATCATTCCTGATTCCTGATTGATCATTCCTGATTCCTGATTCATCATTCCTGATTCCCGATTCATCATTCCTGATTCCTGATTCCTGATTCATCATTCCTGATTCATCATTCCTGATTCATCATTCTTCATTCCTGATTCATCATTCTTCATTCCTGATTAATCATTCCTGATTCCTGATTCATCATTCCTGATTCCTGATTCATCATTCCTGATTCCTGATTCATCATTCATCATTCCTGATTCCTGATTCATCATTGCTGATTCCTGAGTCATCATTCATCATTCCTGATTCATCATTCCTGATTACTGATTCATCATTCCTGATTCCTGATACATCATTCATCATTCCTGATTCATCATTCCTGATTCCTGATTCATCATTCCTGATTCCAGATTCATCAGTCCTGATTCATGATTCACCAATCCTGATTCCTGATTCATCATTCCTCTTTCCTGATTCATCAGTCCTGATTCCTGATACATCATTCATCATTCCTGATTCATCATTCATCATTCCTTATTCATCATTCCTGATTCCTGATTTATCATTCCTGATTCATCATTCCTGATTTCTGATTCATCATTCCTGATTCCTGATTCATCATTCCTGATTCCTGATTCATCATTCCTCATTCCTGATTCATCATTCCTGATTCCTGATTCATCATTCCTGATTCCTGATTGATCATTCCTCATTCCTGATTCATCATTCCTGATTCCTGATTCATCATTCCTGATTCCTGATTCGTGATTCATCATTCCTGATTCATCATTCCTGATTCATCATTCCTCATTCCTGATTCATCATTCTTCATTCCTGATTAATCATTCCTCATTCCTGATTCATCATTCCTGATTCATGATTCACCATTCCTGATTCCTGATACATCATTCATCATTCCTGATTCATCATTCCTGATTCCTGATTCATCATTCCTGATTCCTGATTCATCATTCCTGATTCCTGCTTCATCATTCCTCATTCCTGATTGATCATTCCTCATTCCTGATTCATCAATCCTCATTCCTGATTCATCATTCCTGATTCCTGATTCCTGATTCATCATTCCTGATTCATCATTCCTGATTCATCATTCCTGATTCCTGATTCATCATTCATCATTCCTGATTCATCATTCATCATTCCTGATTCATCATTCGTCATTCCTGATTCATCATTCCTGATTCCTGTTTCATCATTCATCATTCCTGATTCATCATTCATCATTCCTGATTGATCATTCCTTATTCCTGATTCATCATTCCTGAATCCTGATTCATTATTCCTGATTCATCATTCTTGATTCCTGATTCATCATTCCTGATTCCTGATTCATCATTCCTGATTCCTGATTCATCATTCCTGATTCATGATTCACCATTCCTGATTCCTGATTCATCATTCCTCTTTCCTGATTCATCATTCCTGATTCCTGTTACATCATTCATCATTCCTGATTCATCATTCCTGATTCCTGCTTCATCATTCCTGATTCCAGATTCATCAGTCCTGATTCCTGATACATCATTCATCATTCCTGATTCATCATTCATCATTCCTGATTCATCATTCCTGATTCCTGATTTATCATTCCTGATTCATCATTCCTGATTCTTGATTCATCATTCCTGATTCCTGATTCATCATTCCTCATTCCTGATTCATCATTACTCATTCCTGATTCATCATTCCTGATTCCTGATTCATCATTCCTGATTCCTGATTGATCATTCCTGATTCCTGATTGATCATTCCTGATTCCTGATTCATCATTCCTGATTCCTGATTCCTGATTCATCATTCCTGATTCATCATTCCTGATTCATCATTCTTCATTCCTGATTCATCATTCTTCATTCCTGATTAATCATTCCTCATTCCTGATTCATCATTCATCATTCCTGATTCATCATTCCTCATTCCTGATTCATCATTCCTGATTCCTGATTCATCATTCCTGATTCCTGATTCATCATTCATCATTCCTGATTCCTGATTCATCATTGCTGATTCCTGAGTCATCATTCATCATTCCTGATTCATCATTCCTGATTACTGATTCATCATTCCTGATTCCTGATACATCATTCATCATTCCTGATTCATCATTCCTGATTCCTGATTCATCATTCCTGATTCCAGATTCATCAGTCCTGATTCATGATTCACCAATCCTGATTCCTGATTCATCATTCCTCTTTCCTGATTCATCATTCCTGATTCCTGATACATCATTCATCATTCCTGATTCATCATTCATCATTCCTGATTCATCATTCCTGATTCCTGATTTATCATTCCTGATTCATCATTCCTGATTCCTGATTCATCATTCCTGATTCCTGATTCATCATTCCTGATTCCTGATTCATCATTCCTGATTCCTGATTCATCATTCCTGATTCCTGATTCATCATTCCTGATTCCTGATTGATCATTCCTCATTCCTGATTCATCATTCCTGATTCCTGATTCATCATTCCTGATTCCTGATTCGTGATTCATCATTCCTGATTCATCATTCCTGATTCATCATTCCTCATTCCTGATTCATCATTCTTCATTCCTGATTAATCATTCCTCATTCCTGATTCATCATTCCTGATTCATGATTCACCATTCCTGATTCCTGATACATCATTCATCATTCCTGATTCATCATTCCTGATTCCTGATTCATCATTCCTGATTCCTGATTCATCATTCCTGATTCCTGCTTCATCATTCCTCATTCCTGATTGATCATTCCTCATTCCTGATTCATCAATCCTCATTCCTGATTCATCATTCCTGATTCCTGATTCCTGATTCATCATTCCTGATTCATCATTCCTGATTCCTGATTCATCATTCATCATTCCTGATTCATCATTCATCATTCCTGATTCATCATTCGTCATTCCTGATTCATCATTCCTGAATCCTGATTCATTATTCCTGATTCATCATTCCTGATTCCTGATTCATCATTCCTGATTGATCATTCCTTATTCCTGATTCATCATTCCTGATTCCTGATTCATCATTCATCATTCCTGATTCATCATTCTTGATTCCTGATTCATCATTCCTGATTCCTGATTCATCATTCCTGATTCCTGATTCATCATTCCTGATTCATGATTCACCATTCCTGATTCCTGATTCATCATTCCTCTTTCCTGATTCATCATTCCTGATTCCTGTTACATCATTCATCATTCCTGATTCATCATTCCTGATTCCTGCTTCATCATTCCTGATTCCAGATTCATCAGTCCTGATTCATGATTCACCAATCCTGATTCCTGATTCATCATTCCTCTTTCCTGATTCATCATTCCTGATTCCTGATACATCATTCATCATTCCTGATTCATCATTCATCATTCCTGATTCATCATTCCTGATTCCTGATTTATCATTCCTGATTCATCATTCCTGATTCTTGATTCATCATTCCTGATTCCTGATTCATCATTCCTCATTCCTGATTCATCATTACTCATTCCTGATTCATCATTCCTGATTCCTGATTCATCATTCCTGATTCCTGATTGATCATTCCTGATTCCTGATTCATCATTCCTGATTCCTGATTCATCATTCCTGATTCCTGATTCCTGATTCATCATTCCTGATTCATCATTCCTGATTCATCATTCTTCATTCCTGATTCATCATTCTTCATTCCTGATTAATCATTCCTCATTCCTGATTCATCATTCATCATTCCTGATTCATCATTCCTGATTCCTGATTCATCATTCCTGATTCCTGATTCATTATTCCTGATTCATCATTCCTGATTCCTGATTGATCATTCCTGATTCCTGATTCATCATTCATCATTCCTGATTCATCATTCTTGATTCCTGATTCATCATTCCTGATTCCTGATTCATCATTCCTGATTCCTGATTCATCATTCCTGATTCCTGATTAATCACTCCTGATTCCTGATTCCTGATTCATCATTCCTGATTCATCATTCCTGATTCATCATTCCTGATTCATCATTCATCATTCCTGATTCATAATTCCTGATTCATCATTCCTGATTCCTGATTCATTATTCCTGATTCACCATTCCTGATTCCTGATTGATCATTCCTGATTGATCATTCCTGATTCATCATTCCTGATTCCTGATTCATCATTCCTGATTCCTGATTCATCATTCCTGATTCCTGATTCATCATTACTCATTCCTGATTCATCATTCATGATTCCTGATTCATCATTCCTGATTCCTGATTGATCATTCCTCATTCCTGATTGATCATTCCTGATTCCTGATTCATCATTCCTGATTCCTGATTCATCATTCC
Organism: Actinernus sp. WN-2022; assembly: GCA_030867875.1. Taxonomy (NCBI): domain Eukaryota; kingdom Metazoa; phylum Cnidaria; class Anthozoa; order Actiniaria; family Actinernidae; genus Actinernus; species Actinernus sp. WN-2022. The sequence goes on from JAOWCC010000132.1 coordinate 62,601, forward strand.
TGATTCCTGATTCCTGATTCATCATTCCTGATTCATCATTCCTCATTCCTGATTCATCATTCTTCATTCCTGATTAATCATTCGTCATTCCTGATTCATCATTCCTGTTTCATGATTCACCATTCCTGATTCCTGATACATCATTCATCATTCCTGATTCATCATTCCTGATTCCTGATACATCATTCCTGATTCATCATTCCTGATTCCTGATTCATCATTCCTGATTCCTGCTTCATCATTCCTCATTCCTGATTCATCATTCCTCATTCCTGATTCATCAATCCTCATTCCTGATTCATCATTCCTGATTCCTGATCCTTATTCATCATTCCTGATTCATCATTCATCATTCCTGATTCATCATTCATCATTCCTGATTCATCATTCGTCATTCCTGATTCATCATTCCTGAATCCTGATTCATTATTCCTGATTCATCATTCCTGATTCCTGATTCATCATTCCTGATTCCTGATTCATCATTCCTGATTGATCATTCCTTATTCCTGATTCATCATTCCTGATTCCTGATTCATCATTCATCATTCTTGATTCATCATTCTTGATTCCTGATTCATCATTCCTGATTCCTGATTCATCGTTCCTGATTCCTGATTCATCATTCCTGATTCATGATTCACCATTCCTGATTCCTGATTCATCATTCCTCTTTCCTGATTCATCATTCCTGATTCCTGTTACATCATTCATCATTCCTGATTCATCATTCATCATTCCTGATTCATCATTCCTGATTCCTGATTTATCATTCCTGATTCATCATTCCTGATTCCTGATTCATCATTCCTGATTCCTGATTCATCATTCCTGATTCCTGATTCATCATTCCTCATTCCTGATTCATCATTCCTGATTCCTGATTCATCATTCCTGATTCCTGATTCATCATTCCTCATTCCTGATTCATCATTCCTGATTCCTGATTCATCATTCCTGATTCCTGATTGATCATTCCTCATTCCTGATTCATCATTCCTGATTCCTGATTCATCATTCCTGATTCCTGATTCGTGATTCATCATTCCTGATTCATCATTCCTGATTCATCATTCCTCATTCCTGATTCATCATTCTTCATTCCTGATTAATCATTCCTCATTCCTGATTCATCATTCCTGATTCATGATTCACCATTCCTGATTCCTGATACATCATTCATCATTCCTGATTCATCATTCCTGATTCCTGATTCATCATTCCTGATTCCTGATTCATCATTCCTGATTCCTGCTTCATCATTCCTCATTCCTGATTGATCATTCCTCATTCCTGATTCATCAATCCTCATTCCTGATTCATCATTCCTGATTCCTGATTCCTGATTCATCATTCCTGATTCATCATTCCTGATTCCTGATTCATCATTCATCATTCCTGATTCATCATTCATCATTCCTGATTCATCATTCGTCATTCCTGATTCATCATTCCTGAATCCTGATTCATTATTCCTGATTCATCATTCCTGATTCCTGATTCATCATTCCTGATTGATCATTCCTTATTCCTGATTCATCATTCCTGATTCCTGATTCATCATTCATCATTCCTGATTCATCATTCTTGATTCCTGATTCATCATTCCTGATTCCTGATTCATCATTCCTGATTCCTGATTCATCATTCCTGATTCATGATTCACCATTCCTGATTCCTGATTCATCATTCCTCTTTCCTGATTCATCATTCCTGATTCCTGTTACATCATTCATCATTCCTGATTCATCATTCCTGATTCCTGCTTCATCATTCCTGATTCCAGATTCATCAGTCCTGATTCATGATTCACCAATCCTGATTCCTGATTCATCATTCCTCTTTCCTGATTCATCATTCCTGATTCCTGATACATCATTCATCATTCCTGATTCATCATTCATCATTCCTGATTCATCATTCCTGATTCCTGATTTATCATTCCTGATTCATCATTCCTGATTCTTGATTCATCATTCCTGATTCCTGATTCATCATTCCTCATTCCTGATTCATCATTACTCATTCCTGATTCATCATTCCTGATTCCTGATTCATCATTCCTGATTCCTGATTGATCATTCCTGATTCCTGATTCATCATTCCTGATTCCTGATTCATCATTCCTGATTCCTGATTCCTGATTCATCATTCCTGATTCATCATTCCTGATTCATCATTCTTCATTCCTGATTCATCATTCTTCATTCCTGATTAATCATTCCTCATTCCTGATTCATCATTCATCATTCCTGATTCATCATTCCTGATTCCTGATTCATCATTCCTGATTCCTGATTCATTATTCCTGATTCATCATTCCTGATTCCTGATTGATCATTCCTGATTCCTGATTCATCATTCATCATTCCTGATTCATCATTCTTGATTCCTGATTCATCATTCCTGATTCCTGATTCATCATTCCTGATTCCTGATTCATCATTCCTGATTCCTGATTAATCACTCCTGATTCCTGATTCCTGATTCATCATTCCTGATTCATCATTCCTGATTCATCATTCCTGATTCATCATTCATCATTCCTGATTCATAATTCCTGATTCATCATTCCTGATTCCTGATTCATTATTCCTGATTCACCATTCCTGATTCCTGATTGATCATTCCTGATTCATCATTCCTGATTCCTGATTCATCATTCCTGATTCCTGATTCATCATTCCTGATTCCTGATTCATCATTACTCATTCCTGATTCATCATTCATGATTCCTGATTCATCATTCCTGATTCCTGATTGATCATTCCTCATTCCTGATTGATCATTCCTGATTCCTGATTCATCATTCCTGATTCCTGATTCATCATTCCTGATTCCTGATTCCTGATTCATCATTCCTGATTCATCATTCCTCATTCCTGATTCATCATTCTTCATTCCTGATTAATCATTCGTCATTCCTGATTCATCATTCCTGTTTCATGATTCACCATTCCTGATTCCTGATACATCATTCATCATTCCTGATTCATCATTCCTGATTCCTGATACTTCATTCCTGATTCATCATTCCTGATTCCTGATTCATCATTCCTGATTCCTGCTTCATCATTCCTCATTCCTGATTCATCATTCCTCATTCCTGATTCATCAATCCTCATTCCTGATTCATCATTCCTGATTCCTGATCCTTATTCATCATTCCTGATTCATCATTCATCATTCCTGATTCATCATTCATCATTCCTGATTCATCATTCGTCATTCCTGATTCATCATTCCTGAATCCTGATTCATTATTCCTGATTCATCATTCCTGATTCCTGATTCATCATTCCTGATTCCTGATTCATCATTCCTGATTGATCATTCCTTATTCCTGATTCATCATTCCTGATTCCTGTTTCATCATTCATCATTCTTGATTCATCATTCTTTATTCCTGATTCATCATTCCTGATTCCTGATTCATCGTTCCTGATTCCTGATTCATCATTCCTGATTCATGATTCACCATTCCTGATTCCTGATTCATCATTCCTCTTTCCTGATACATCATTCCTGATTCCTGTTACATCATTCATCATTCCTGATTCATCATTCATCATTCCTGATTCATCATTCCTGATTCCTGATTTATCATTCCTGATTCATCATTCCTGATTCCTGATTCATCATTCCTGATTCCTGATTCATCATTCCTGATTCCTGATTCATCATTCCTCATTCCTGATTCATCATTCCTGATTCCTGATTCATCATTCCTGATTCCTGATTGATCATTCCTCATTCCTGATTCATCATTCCTGATTCCTGATTCATCATTCCTGATTCCTGATTCGTGATTCATCATTCCTGATTCATCATTCCTGATTCATCATTCTTCATTCCTGATTAATCATTCCTCATTCCTGATTCATCATTCCTGATTCATGATTCACCATTCCTGATTCCTGATACATCATTCATCATTCCTGATTCATCATTCCTGATTCCTGATTCATCATTCCTGATTCCTGATTCATCATTCCTGATTCCTGCTTCATCATTCCTCATTCCTGATTGATCATTCCTCATTCCTGATTCATCAATCCTCATTCCTGATTCATCATTCCTGATTCCTGATTCCTGATTCATCATTCCTGATTCATCATTCCTGATTCCTGATTCATCATTCATCATTCCTGATTCATCATTCATCATTCCTGATTCATCATTCGTCATTCCTGATTCATCATTCCTGAATCCTGATTCATTATTCCTGATTCATCATTCCTGATTCCTGATTCATCATTCCTGATTGATCATTCCTTATTCCTGATTCATCATTCCTGATTCCTGATTCATCATTCATCATTCCTGATTCATCATTCTTGATTCCTGATTCATCATTCCTGATTCCTGATTCATCATTCCTGATTCCTGATTCATCATTCCTGATTCATGATTCACCATTCCTGATTCCTGATTCATCATTCCTCTTTCCTGATTCATCATTCCTGATTCCTGTTACATCATTCATCATTCCTGATTCATCATTCCTGATTCCTGCTTCATCATTCCTGATTCCAGATTCATCAGTCCTGATTCATGATTCACCAATCCTGATTCCTGATTCATCATTCCTCTTTCCTGATTCATCATTCCTGATTCCTGATACATCATTCATCATTCCTGATTCATCATTCATCATTCCTGATTCATCATTCCTGATTCCTGATTTATCATTCCTGATTCATCATTCCTGATTCTTGATTCATCATTCCTGATTCCTGATTCATCATTCCTCATTCCTGATTCATCATTACTCATTCCTGATTCATCATTCCTGATTCCTGATTCATCATTCCTGATTCCTGATTGATCATTCCTGATTCCTGATTGATCATTCCTGATTCCTGATTCATCATTCCTGATTCCTGATTCCTGATTCATCATTCCTGATTCATCATTCCTGATTCATCATTCTTCATTCCTGATTCATCATTCTTCATTCCTGATTAATCATTCCTCATTCCTGATTCATCATTCATCATTCCTGATTCATCATTCCTCATTCCTGATTCATCATTCCTGATTCCTGATTCATCATTCCTGATTCCTGATTCATCATTCATCATTCCTGATTCCTGATTCATCATTGCTGATTCCTGAGTCATCATTCATCATTCCTGATTCATCATTCCTGATTACTGATTCATCATTCCTGATTCCTGATACATCATTCATCATTCCTGATTCATCATTCCTGATTCCTGATTCATCATTCCTGATTCCAGATTCATCAGTCCTGATTCATGATTCACCAATCCTGATTCCTGATTCATCATTCCTCTTTCCTGATTCATCATTCCTGATTCCTGATACATCATTCATCATTCCTGATTCATCATTCATCATTCCTGATTCATCATTCCTGATTCCTGATTTATCATTCCTGATTCATCATTCCTGATTCCTGATTCATCATTCCTGATTCCTGATTCATCATTCCTCATTCCTGATTCATCATTCCTGATTCCTGATTCATCATTCCTGATTCCTGATTGATCATTCCTCATTCCTGATTCATCATTCCTGATTCCTGATTCATCATTCCTGATTCCTGATTCGTGATTCATCATTCCTGATTCATCATTTCTGATTCATCATTCCTCATTCCTGATTCATCATTCTTCATTCCTGATTAATCATTCCTCATTCCTGATTCATCATTCCTGATTCATGATTCACCATTCCTGATTCCTGATACATCATTCATCATTCCTGATTCATCATTCCTGATTCCTGATTCATCATTCCTGATTCCTGATTCATCATTCCTGATTCCTGCTTCATCATTCCTCATTCCTGATTGATCATTCCTCATTCCTGATTCATCAATCCTCATTCCTGATTCATCATTCCTGATTCCTGATTCCTGATTCATCATTCCTGATTCATCATTCCTGATTCCTGATTCATCATTCATCATTCCTGATTCATCATTCATCATTCCTGATTCATCATTCGTCATTCCTGATTCATCATTCCTGAATCCTGATTCATTATTCCTGATTCATCATTCCTGATTCCTGATTCATCATTCCTGATTGATCATTCCTTATTCCTGATTCATCATTCCTGATTCCTGATTCATCATTCATCATTCCTGATTCATCATTCTTGATTCCTGATTCATCATTCCTGATTCCTGATTCATCATTCCTGATTCCTGATTCATCATTCCTGATTCATGATTCACCATTCCTGATTCCTGATTCATCATTCCTCTTTCCTGATTCATCATTCCTGATTCCTGTTACATCATTCATCATTCCTGATTCATCATTCCTGATTCCTGCTTCATCATTCCTGATTCCAGATTCATCAGTCCTGATTCATGATTCACCAATCCTGATTCCTGATTGATCATTCCTCTTTCCTGATTCATCATTCCTGATTCCTGATACATCATTCATCATTCCTGATTCATCATTCATCATTCCTGATTCATCATTCCTGATTCCTGATTTATCATTCCTGATTCATCATTCCTGATTCTTGATTCATCATTCCTGATTCCTGATTCATCATTCCTCATTCCTGATTCATCATTACTCATTCCTGATTCATCATTCCTGATTCCTGATTCATCATTCCTGATTCCTGATTGATCATTCCTGATTCTTGATTCATCATTCCTGATTCCTGATTCATCATTCCTCATTCCTGATTCATCATTACTCATTCCTGATTCATCATTCCTGATTCCTGATTCATCATTCCTGATTCCTGATTGATCATTCCTGATTCCTGATTCATCATTCCTGATTCCTGATTCATCATTCCTGATTCCTGATTCCTGATTCATCATTCCTGATTCATCATTCCTGATTCATCATTCTTCATTCCTGATTCATCATTCTTCATTCCTGATTAATCATTCCTCATTCCTGATTCATCATTCATCATTCCTGATTCATCATTCCTGATTCCTGATTCATCATTCCTGATTCCTGATTCATTATTCCTGATTCATCATTCCTGATTCCTGATTGATCATTCCTGATTCCTGATTCATCATTCATCATTCCTGATTCATCATTCTTGATTCCTGATTCATCATTCCTGATTCCTGATTCATCATTCCTGATTCCTGATTCATCATTCCTGATTCCTGATTAATCACTCCTGATTCCTGATTCCTGATTCATCATTCCTGATTCATCATTCCTGATTCATCATTCCTGATTCATCATTCATCATTCCTGATTCATAATTCCTGATTCATCATTCCTGATTCCTGATTCATTATTCCTGATTCACCATTCCTGATTCCTGATTGATCATTCCTGATTCATCATTCCTGATTCCTGATTCATCATTCCTGATTCCTGATTCATCATTCCTGATTCCTGATTCATCATTACTCATTCCTGATTCATCATTCATGATTCCTGATTCATCATTCCTGATTCCTGATTGATCATTCCTCATTCCTGATTGATCATTCCTGATTCCTGATTCATCATTCCTGATTCCTGATTCATCATTCCTGATTCCTGATTCCTGATTCATCATTCCTGATTCATCATTCCTCATTCCTGATTCATCATTCTTCATTCCTGATTAATCATTCGTCATTCCTGATTCATCATTCCTGTTTCATGATTCACCATTCCTGATTCCTGATACATCATTCATCATTCCTGATTCATCATTCCTGAATCCTGATACATCATTCCTGATTCATCATTCCTGATTCCTGATTCATCATTCCTGATTCCTGCTTCATCATTCCTCATTCCTGATTCATCATTCCTCATTCCTGATTCATCAATCCTCATTCCTGATTCATCATTCCTGATTCCTGATTGATCATTCCTCATTCCTGATTCATCATTCCTGATTCCTGATTCATCATTCCTGATTCCTGATTCGTGATTCATCATTCCTGATTCATCATTTCTGATTCATCATTCCTCATTCCTGATTCATCATTCTTCATTCCTGATTAATCATTCCTCATTCCTGATTCATCATTCCTGATTCATGATTCACCATTCCTGATTCCTGATACATCATTCATCATTCCTGATTCATCATTCCTGATTCCTGATTCATCATTCCTGATTCCTGATTCATCATTCCTGATTCCTGCTTCATCATTCCTCATTCCTGATTGATCATTCCTCATTCCTGATTCATCAATCCTCATTCCTGATTCATCATTCCTGATTCCTGATTCCTGATTCATCATTCCTGATTCATCATTCCTGATTCCTGATTCATCATTCATCATTCCTGATTCATCATTCATCATTCCTGATTCATCATTCGTCATTCCTGATTCATCATTCCTGAATCCTGATTCATTATTCCTGATTCATCATTCCTGATTCCTGATTCATCATTCCTGATTGATCATTCCTTATTCCTGATTCATCATTCCTGATTCCTGATTCATCATTCATCATTCCTGATTCATCATTCTTGATTCCTGATTCATCATTCCTGATTCCTGATTCATCATTCCTGATTCCTGATTCATCATTCCTGATTCATGATTCACCATTCCTGATTCCTGATTCATCATTCCTCTTTCCTGATTCATCATTCCTGATTCCTGTTACATCATTCATCATTCCTGATTCATCATTCCTGATTCCTGCTTCATCATTCCTGATTCCAGATTCATCAGTCCTGATTCATGATTCACCAATCCTGATTCCTGATTCATCATTCCTCTTTCCTGATTCATCATTCCTGATTCCTGATACATCATTCATCATTCCTGATTCATCATTCATCATTCCTGATTCATCATTCCTGATTCCTGATTTATCATTCCTGATTCATCATTCCTGATTCTTGATTCATCATTCCTGATTCCTGATTCATCATTCCTCATTCCTGATTCATCATTACTCATTCCTGATTCATCATTCCTGATTCCTGATTCATCATTCCTGATTCCTGATTGATCATTCCTGATTCTTGATTCATCATTCCTGATTCCTGATTCATCATTCCTCATTCCTGATTCATCATTACTCATTCCTGATTCATCATTCCTGATTCCTGATTCATCATTCCTGATTCCTGATTGATCATTCCTGATTCCTGATTCATCATTCCTGATTCCTGATTCATCATTCCTGATTCCTGATTCCTGATTCATCATTCCTGATTCATCATTCCTGATTCATCATTCTTCATTCCTGATTCATCATTCTTCATTCCTGATTAATCATTCCTCATTCCTGATTCATCATTCATCATTCCTGATTCATCATTCCTGATTCCTGATTCATCATTCCTGATTCCTGATTCATTATTCCTGATTCATCATTCCTGATTCCTGATTGATCATTCCTGATTCCTGATTCATCATTCATCATTCCTGATTCATCATTCTTGATTCCTGATTCATCATTCCTGATTCCTGATTCATCATTCCTGATTCCTGATTCATCATTCCTGATTCCTGATTAATCACTCCTGATTCCTGATTCCTGATTCATCATTCCTGATTCATCATTCCTGATTCATCATTCCTGATTCATCATTCATCATTCCTGATTCATAATTCCTGATTCATCATTCCTGATTCCTGATTCATTATTCCTGATTCACCATTCCTGATTCCTGATTGATCATTCCTGATTCATCATTCCTGATTCCTGATTCATCATTCCTGATTCCTGATTCATCATTCCTGATTCCTGATTCATCATTACTCATTCCTGATTCATCATTCATGATTCCTGATTCATCATTCCTGATTCCTGATTGATCATTCCTCATTCCTGATTGATCATTCCTGATTCCTGATTCATCATTCCTGATTCCTGATTCATCATTCCTGATTCCTGATTCCTGATTCATCATTCCTGATTCATCATTCCTCATTCCTGATTCATCATTCTTCATTCCTGATTAATCATTCGTCATTCCTGATTCATCATTCCTGTTTCATGATTCACCATTCCTGATTCCTGATACATCATTCATCATTCCTGATTCATCATTCCTGATTCCTGATACATCATTCCTGATTCATCATTCCTGATTCCTGATTCATCATTCCTGATTCCTGCTTCATCATTCCTCATTCCTGATTCATCATTCCTCATTCCTGATTCATCAATCCTCATTCCTGATTCATCATTCCTGATTCCTGATCCTTATTCATCATTCCTGATTCATCATTCATCATTCCTGATTCATCATTCATCATTCCTGATTCATCATTCGTCATTCCTGATTCATCATTCCTGAATCCTGATTCATTATTCCTGATTCATCATTCCTGATTCCTGATTCATCATTCCTGATTCCTGATTCATCATTCCTGATTGATCATTCCTTATTCCTGATTCCTGATTCCTGATTCCTGATTCATCATTCATCATTCTTGATTCATCATTCTTGATTCCTGATTCATCATTCCTGATTCCTGATTCATCGTTCCTGATTCCTGATTCATCATTCCTGATTCATGATTCACCATTACTGATTCCTGATTCATCATTCCTCTTTCCTGATTCATCATTCCTGATTCCTGTTACATCATTCATCATTCCTGATTCATCATTCCTGATTCCAGATTCATCAGTCCTGATTCATGATTCACCAATCCTGATTCCTGATTCATCATTCCTCTTTCCTGATTCATCATTCCTGATTCCTGATACATCATTCATCATTCCTGATTCATCATTCATCATTCCTGATTCCTGATTTATCATTCCTGATTCATCATTCCTGATTCTTGATTCAACATTCCTGATTCCTGATTCATCATTCCTCATTCCTGATTCATCATTACTCATTCCTGATTCATCATTCCTGATTCCTGATTCATCATTCCTGATTCCTGATTGATCATTCCTGATTCCTGATTCATCATTCCTGATTCCTGATTCATCATTCCTGATTCCTGATTCCTGATTCATCATTCCTGATTCATCATTCCTGATTCATCATTCTTCATTCCTGATTCATCTTTCTTCATTCCTGATTAATCATTCCTCATTCCTGATTCATCATTCCTGATTCCTGATTCATCATTCCTGATTCCTGATTCATCATTCATCATTCCTGATTCCTGATTCATCATTGCTGATTCCTGAGTCATCATTCATCATTCCTGATTCATCATTCCTGATTACTGATTCATCATTCCTGATTCCTGATACATCATTCATCATTCCTGATTCATCATTCCTGATTCCTGATTCATCATTCCTGATTCCAGATTCATCAGTCCTGATTCATGATTCACCAATCCTGATTCCTGATTCATCATTCCTCTTTCCTGATTCATCATTCCTGATTCCTGATACATCATTCATCATTCCTGATTCATCATTCATCATTCCTGATTCATCATTCCTGATTCCTGATTTATCATTCCTGATTCATCATTCCTGATTCCTGATTCATCATTCCTGATTCCTGATTCATCATTCCTGATTCCTGATTCATCATTCCTCATTCCTGATTCATCATTCCTGATTCCTGATTCATCATTCCTGATTCCTGATTGATCATTCCTCATTCCTGATTCATCATTCCTGATTCCTGATTCATCATTCCTGATTCCTGATTCGTGATTCATCATTCCTGATTCATCATTCCTGATTCATCATTCCTCATTCCTGATTCATCATTCTTCATTCCTGATTAATCATTCCTCATTCCTGATTCATCATTCCTGATTCATGATTCACCATTCCTGATTCCTGATACATCATTCATCATTCCTGATTCATCATTCCTGATTCCTGATTCATCATTCCTGATTCCTGATTCATCATTCCTGATTCCTGCTTCATCATTCCTCATTCCTGATTCATCATTCCTCATTCCTGATTCATCAATCCTCATTCCTGATTCATCATTCCTGATTCCTGATTCCTGATTCATCATTCCTGATTCATCATTCCTGATTCCTGATTCATCATTCATCATTCCTGATTCATCATTCATCATTCCTGATTCATCATTCGTCATTCCTGATTCATCATTCCTGAATCCTGATTCATTATTCCTGATTCATCATTCCTGATTCCTGATTCATCATTCCTGATTGATCATTCCTTATTCCTGATTCATCATTCCTGATTCCTGATTCATCATTCATCATTCCTGATTCATCATTCTTGATTCCTGATTCATCATTCCTGATTCCTGATTCATCATTCCTGATTCCTGATTCATCATTCCTGATTCATGATTCACCATTCCTGATTCCTGATTCATCATTCCTCTTTCCTGATTCATCATTCCTGATTCCTGTTACATCATTCATCATTCCTGATTCATCATTCCTGATTCCTGCTTCATCATTCCTGATTCCAGATTCATGATTCATCATTCCTGATTCCTGATTCCTGATTCATCATTCCTGATTCATCATTCTTCATTCCTGATTCATCATTCTTCATTCCTGATTAATCATTCCTCATTCCTGATTCATCATTCCTGATTCATCATTCCTGATTCCTGTTTCATCATTGCTGATTCCTGAGTCATCATTCATCATTCCTGATTCATCATTCCTGATTACTGATTCATCATTCCTGATTCCTGATACATCATTCATCATTCCTGATTCATCATTCCTGATTCCTGATTCATCATTCCTGATTCCAGATTCATCAGTCCTGATTCATGATTCACCAATCCTGATTCCTGATTCATCATTCCTCTTTCCTGATTCATCATTCCTGATTCCTGATACATCATTCATCATTCCTGATTCATCATTCATCATTCCTGATTCATCATTCCTGATTCCTGATTTATCATTCCTGATTCATCATTCCTGATTCCTGATTCATCATTCCTGATTCCTGATTCATCATTCCTGATTCCTGATTCATCATTACTCATTCCTGATTCATCATTCCTGATTCCTGATTCATCATTCCTGATTCCTGATTGATCATTCCTCATTCCTGATTCCTGATTCATCATTCCTGATTCCTGATTCGTGATTCATCATTCCTGATTCATCATTCCTGATTCATCATTCCTCATTCCTGATTCATCATTCTTCATTCCTGATTAATCATTCCTCATTCCTGATTCAACATTCCTGATTCATGATTCACCATTCCTGATTCCTGATACATCATTCATCATTCCTGATTCATCATTCCTGATTCCTGATTCATCATTCCTGATTCCTGATTCATCATTCCTGATTCCTGCTTCATCATTCCTCATTCCTGATTCATCATTCCTCATTCCTGATTCATCAATCCTCATTCCTGATTCATCATTCCTGATTCCTGATTCCTGATTCATCATTCCTGATTCATCATTCCTGATTCCTGATTCATCATTCATCATTCCTGATTCATCATTCATCATTCCTGATTCATCATTCGTCATTCCTGATTCATCATTCCTGAATCCTGATTCATCATTCCTGATTCATCATTCCTGATTCCTGATTCATCATTCCTGATTCCTGATTGATCATTCATCATTCCTGATTGATCATTCCTTATTCCTGATTGATCATTCCTGATTCCTGATTCATCATTCATCATTCCTGATTCATCATTCTTGATTCCTGATTCATCAATCCTGATTCCTGATTCATCATTCCTGATTCCTGATTCATCATTCCTGATTCCTGATTCATCATTCCTGATTCCTGATTCATCATTACTCATTCCTTATTCATCATTCCTGATTCCTGATTCATCATTCCTGATTGATCATTCCTCATTCCTGATTCATCATTCCTGATTCCTGATTCATCATTCCTGATTCCTGATTCCTGATTCATCATTCCTGATTCATCATTCCTGATTCCTGATTCATCATTCCTGATTCATCATTCCTGATTCCTGATTCATCATTCCTCATTCCTGATTCATGATTCCTCATTCCTGATTCATCAATCCTCATTCCTGATTCATCATTCCTGATTCCTGATTCCTGATTCCTGATTCATCATTCATCATTCCTGATTCATCATTCATCATTCCTGATTCATCATTCGTCATTCCTTATTCATCATGCCTGAATCCTGATTCATTATTCCTGATTCATCATTCCTGATTCCTGATTCATCATTCCTGATTCCTGATTCATCATTCATCATTCCTGATTGATCATTCCTGATTCCTGATTCATCATTCCTCATTCCTGATTCATCATTCATCATTCCTTATTCATCATTCTTGATTCCTGATTCATCATTCCTGATTCCTGATTCATCATTCCTGATTCCTGATTCATCATTCATCATTCCTGATTCCTGATTCATCATTGCTGATTCCCGATTCATCATTCCTGATTCATCATTCATCATTCCTGATTCCTGATTCATCATTGCTGATTCCCGATTCATCATTCCTGATTCCTGATTCATCATTCCTGATTCCTGATTCATCATTCCTGATTCATGATTCACCATTCCTGATTCCTGATTCATCATTCCTCTTTCCTGATTCATCATTCCTGATTCCTGTTACATCATTCATCATTCCTGATTCATCATTCCTGATTCCTGATTCATCATCCCTGATTCCAGATTCATCATTCCTGATTCATGATTCACCAATCCTGATTCCTGATTCATCATTCCTCTTTCCTGATTCATCATTCCTGATTCCTGATACATCATTCATCATTCCTGATTCATCATTCATCATTCCTGATTCATCATTCCTGATTCCTGATTTATCATTCCTGATTCATCATTCCTGATTCCTGATTCATCATTCCTGATTCCTGATTCATCATTCCTCATTCCTGATTCATCATTACTGATTCCTGATTCATCATTCCTAATTCCTGATTCATCATTCCTCATTCCTGATTCATCATTCCTCATTCCTGATTCATCATTCATCATTCCTGATTGATCATTCCTGATTCCTGATTCATCATTCCTGATTCCAGATTCATCAGTCCTTATTCATGATTCATCATTCCTGATTCCTGATACATCATTCATCATTCCTGATTCATCATTCATCATTCCTGATTCATCATTCCTGATTTCTGATTTATCATTCCTGATTCATCATTCCTGATTCCTGATTCCTGATTCATCATTCCTGATTCATCATTCCTGATTCCTGATTCATCATTCATCATTCCTGATTCATCATTCATCATTCCTGATTCATCATTCGTCCTTCCTGATTCATCATTCCTGAATCCTGATTCATTATTCCTGATTCATCATTCCTGATTCCTGATTGATCATTCCTGATTCCTGATTCATCATTCCTGATTCCTGATTCATCATTCCTGATTCCTGATTCCTGATTCATCATTCCTGATTCATCATTCTTCATTCCTGATTCATCATTCTTCATTCCTGATTAATCATTCCTCATTCCTGATTCATCATTCATCATTCCTGATTCATCATTCCTGATTCCTGATTCATCATTCCTGATTCCTGATTGATCATTCCTGATTCCTGATTCATCATTCATCATTCCTGATTCATCATTCTTGATTCCTGATTCATCATTCCTGATTCCTGATTCATCATTCCTGATTCCTGATTCATCATTCCTGATTCCTGATTAATCACTCCTGATTCCTGATTCCTGATTCATCATTCCTGATTCATCATTCCTGATTCATCATTCCTGATTCATCATTCCTGATTCATCATTCATCATTCCTGATTCATAATTCCTGATTCATCATTCCTGATTCCTGATTCATTATTCCTGATTCACCATTCCTGATTCCTGATTGATCATTCCTGATTCATCATTCCTGATTCCTGATTCATCATTCCTGATTCCTGATTCATCATTCCTGATTCCTGATTCATCATTACTCATTCCTGATTCATCATTCATGATTCCTGATTCATCATTCCTGATTCCTGATTGATCATTCCTCATTCCTGATTGATCATTCCTGATTCCTGATTGATCATTCCTGATTCCTGATTCATCATTCCTGATTCCTGATTCCTGATTCATCATTCCTGATTCATCATTCCTCATTCCTGATTCATCATTCTTCATTCCTGATTAATCATTCGTCATTCCTGATTCATCATTCCTGTTTCATGATTCACCATTCCTGATTCCTGATACATCATTCATCATTCCTGATTCATCATTCCTGATTCCTGATACATCATTCCTGATTCATCATTCCTGATTCCTGATTCATCATTCCTGATTCCTGCTTCATCATTCCTCATTCCTGATTCATCATTCCTCATTCCTGATTCATCAATCCTCATTCCTGATTCATCATTCCTGATTCCTGATCCTTATTCATCATTCCTGATTCATCATTCATCATTCCTGATTCATCATTCATCATTCCTGATTCATCATTCGTCATTCCTGATTCATCATTCCTGAATCCTGATTCATTATTCCTGATTCATCATTCCTGATTCCTGATTCATCATTCCTGATTCCTGATTCATCATTCCTGATTGATCATTCCTTTTTCCTGATTCATCATTCCTGATTCCTGATTCATCATTCATCATTCTTGATTCATCATTCTTGATTCCTGATTCATCATTCCTGATTCCTGATTCATCGTTCCTGATTCCTGATTCATCATTCCTGATTCATGATTCACCATTCCTGATTCCTGATTCATCATTCCTCTTTCCTGATTCATCATTCCTGATTCCTGTTACATCATTCATCATTCCTGATTCATCATTCATCATTCCTGATTCATCATTCCTGATTCCTGATTTATCATTCCTGATTCATCATTCCTGATTCCTGATTCATCATTCCTGATTCCTGATTCATCATTCCTGATTCCTGATTCATCATTCCTCATTCCTGATTCATCATTCCTGATTCCTGATTCATCATTCCTGATTCCTGATTCATCATTCCTCATTCCTGATTCATCATTCCTGATTCCTGATTCATCATTCCTGATTCCTGATTGATCATTCCTCATTCCTGATTCATCATTCCTGATTCCTGATTCATCATTCCTGATTCCTGATTCGTGATTCATCATTCCTGATTCCTGATTCCTGATTCATCAGTCCTGATTCATCATTCCTCTTTCCTGATTCATCATTCCTGATTCCTGTTACATCATTCATCATTCCTGATTCATCATTCCTGATTCCTGCTTCATCATTCCTGATTCCAGATTCATCAGTCCTGATTCATGATTCACCAATCCTGATTCCTGATTCATCATTCCTCTTTCCTGATTCATCATTCCTGATTCCTGATACATCATTCATCATTCCTGATTCATCATTCATCATTCCTGATTCATCATTCCTGATTCCTGATTTATCATTCCTGATTCATCATTCCTGATTCTTGATTCATCATTCCTGATTCCTGATTCATCATTCCTCATTCCTGATTCATCATTACTCATTCCTGATTCATCATTCCTGATTCCTGATTCATCATTCCTGATTCCTGATTGATCATTCCTGATTCCTGATTCATCATTCCTGATTCCTGATTCATCATTCCTGATTCCTGATTCCTGATTCATCATTCCTGATTCATCATTCCTGATTCATCATTCTTCATTCCTGATTCATCATTCTTCATTCCTGATTAATCATTCCTCATTCCTGATTCATCATTCATCATTCCTGATTCATCATTCCTGATTCCTGATTCATCATTCCTGATTCCTGATTCATTATTCCTGATTCATCATTCCTGATTCCTGATTGATCATTCCTGATTCCTGATTCATCATTCATCATTCCTGATTCATCATTCTTGATTCCTGATTCATCATTCCTGATTCCTGATTCATCATTCCTGATTCCTGATTCATCATTCCTGATTCCTGATTAATCACTCCTGATTCCTGATTCCTGATTCATCATTCCTGATTCATCATTCCTGATTCATCATTCCTGATTCATCATTCCTGATTCATCATTCATCATTCCTGATTCATCATTCCTGATTCCTGATTCATCATTCCTGATTCCTGATTCATCATTCCTCATTCCTGATTCATCATTCCTGATTCCTGATTCATCATTCCTGATTCCTGATTGATCATTCCTCATTCCTGATTCATCATTCCTGATTCCTGATTCATCATTCCTGATTCCTGATTCGTGATTCATCATTCCTGATTCATCATTCCTGATTCATCATTCCTCATTCCTGATTCATCATTCTTCATTCCTGATTAATCATTCCTCATTCCTGATTCATCATTCCTGATTCATGATTCACCATTCCTGATTCCTGATACATCATTCATCATTCCTGATTCATCATTCCTGATTCCTGATTCATCATTCCTGATTCCTGATTCATCATTCCTGATTCCTGCTTCATCATTCCTCATTCCTGATTGATCATTCCTCATTCCTGATTCATCAATCCTCATTCCTGATTCATCATTCCTGATTCCTGATTCCTGATTCATCATTCCTGATTCATCATTCCTGATTCCTGATTCATCATTCATCATTCCTGATTCATCATTCATCATTCCTGATTCATCATTCATCATTCCTGATTCATCATTCGTCATTCCTGATTCATCATTCCTGAATCCTGATTCATTATTCCTGATTCATCATTCCTGATTCCTGATTCATCATTCCTGATTGATCATTCCTTATTCCTGATTCATCATTCCTGATTCCTGATTCATCATTCATCATTCCTGATTCATCATTCTTGATTCCTGATTCATCATTCCTGATTCCTGATTCATCATTCCTGATTCCTGATTCATCATTCCTGATTCATGATTCACCATTCCTGATTCCTGATTCATCATTCCTCTTTCCTGATTCATCATTCCTGATTCCTGTTACATCATTCATCATTCCTGATTCATCATTCATCATTCCTGATTCATCATTCCTGATTCCTGATTTATCATTCCTGATTCATCATTCCTGATTCCTGATTCATCATTCCTGATTCCTGATTCATCATTCCTGATTCCTGATTCATCATTCCTCATTCCTGATTCATCATTCCTGATTCCTGATTCATCATTCCTGATTCCTGATTCATCATTCCTCATTCCTGATTCATCATTCCTGATTCCTGATTCATCATTCCTGATTCCTGATTGATCATTCCTCATTCCTGATTCATCATTCCTGATTCCTGATTCATCATTCCTGATTCCTGATTCGTGATTCATCATTCCTGATTCCTGATTCCTGATTCATCATTCCTGATTCATCATTCCTCTTTCCTGATTCATCATTCCTGATTCCTGTTACATCATTCATCATTCCTGATTCATCATTCCTGATTCCTGCTTCATCATTCCTGATTCCAGATTCATCAGTCCTGATTCATGATTCACCAATCCTGATTCCTGATTCATCATTCCTCTTTCCTGATTCATCATTCCTGATTCCTGATACATCATTCATCATTCCTGATTCATCATTCATCATTCCTGATTCATCATTCCTGATTCCTGATTTATCATTCCTGATTCATCATTCCTGATTCTTGATTCATCATTCCTGATTCCTGATTCATCATTCCTCATTCCTGATTCATCATTACTCATTCCTGATTCATCATTCCTGATTCCTGATTCATCATTCCTGATTCCTGATTGATCATTCCTGATTCCTGATTCATCATTCCTGATTCCTGATTCATCATTCCTGATTCCTGATTCCTGATTCATCATTCCTGATTCATCATTCCTGATTCATCATTCTTCATTCCTGATTCATCATTCTTCATTCCTGATTAATCATTCCTCATTCCTGATTCATCATTCATCATTCCTGATTCATCATTCCTGATTCCTGATTCATCATTCCTGATTCCTGATTCATTATTCCTGATTCATCATTCCTGATTCCTGATTGATCATTCCTGATTCCTGATTCATCATTCATCATTCCTGATTCATCATTCTTGATTCCTGATTCATCATTCCTGATTCCTGATTCATCATTCCTGATTCCTGATTCATCATTCCTGATTCCTGATTAATCACTCCTGATTCCTGATTCCTGATTCATCATTCCTGATTCATCATTCCTGATTCATCATTCCTGATTCATCATTCCTGATTCATCATTCATCATTCCTGATTCATCATTCCTGATTCCTGATTCATCATTCCTGATTCCTGATTCATCATTCCTCATTCCTGATTCATCATTCCTGATTCCTGATTCATCATTCCTGATTCCTGATTGATCATTCCTCATTCCTGATTCATCATTCCTGATTCCTGATTCATCATTCCTGATTCCTGATTCGTGATTCATCATTCCTGATTCATCATTCCTGATTCATCATTCCTCATTCCTGATTCATCATTCTTCATTCCTGATTAATCATTCCTCATTCCTGATTCATCATTCCTGATTCATGATTCACCATTCCTGATTCCTGATACATCATTCATCATTCCTGATTCATCATTCCTGATTCCTGATTCATCATTCCTGATTCCTGATTCATCATTCCTGATTCCTGCTTCATCATTCCTCATTCCTGATTGATCATTCCTCATTCCTGATTCATCAATCCTCATTCCTGATTCATCATTCCTGATTCCTGATTCCTGATTCATCATTCCTGATTCATCATTCCTGATTCCTGATTCATCATTCATCATTCCTGATTCATCATTCATCATTCCTGATTCATCATTCATCATTCCTGATTCATCATTCGTCATTCCTGATTCATCATTCCTGAATCCTGATTCATTATTCCTGATTCATCATTCCTGATTCCTGATTCATCATTCCTGATTGATCATTCCTTATTCCTGATTCATCATTCCTGATTCCTGATTCATCATTCATCATTCCTGATTCATCATTCTTGATTCCTGATTCATCATTCCTGATTCCTGATTCATCATTCCTGATTCCTGATTCATCATTCCTGATTCATGATTCACCATTCCTGATTCCTGATTCATCATTCCTCTTTCCTGATTCATCATTCCTGATTCCTGTTACATCATTCATCATTCCTGATTCATCATTCCTGATTCCTGCTTCATCATTCCTGATTCCAGATTCATCAGTCCTGATTCATGATTCACCAATCCTGATTCCTGATTCATCATTCCTCTTTCCTGATTCATCATTCCTGATTCCTGATACATCATTCATCATTCCTGATTCATCATTCATCATTCCTGATTCATCATTCCTGATTCCTGATTTATCATTCCTGATTCATCATTCCTGATTCTTGATTCATCATTCCTGATTCCTGATTCATCATTCCTCATTCCTGATTCATCATTACTCATTCCTGATTCATCATTCCTGATTCCTGATTCATCATTCCTGATTCCTGATTGATCATTCCTGATTCCTGATTCATCATTCCTGATTCCTGATTCATCATTCCTGATTCCTGATTCCTGATTCATCATTCCTGATTCATCATTCCTGATTCATCATTCTTCATTCCTGATTCATCATTCTTCATTCCTGATTAATCATTCCTCATTCCTGATTCATCATTCATCATTCCTGATTCATCATTCCTGATTCCTGATTCATCATTCCTGATTCCTGATTCATTATTCCTGATTCATCATTCCTGATTCCTGATTGATCATTCCTGATTCCTGATTCATCATTCATCATTCCTGATTCATCATTCTTGATTCCTGATTCATCATTCCTGATTCCTGATTCATCATTCCTGATTCCTGATTCATCATTCCTGATTCCTGATTAATCACTCCTGATTCCTGATTCCTGATTCATCATTCCTGATTCATCATTCCTGATTCATCATTCCTGATTCATCATTCATCATTCCTGATTCATAATTCCTGATTCATCATTCCTGATTCCTGATTCATTATTCCTGATTCACCATTCCTGATTCCTGATTGATCATTCCTGATTCATCATTCCTGATTCCTGATTCATCATTCATCATTCTTGATTCATCATTCTTGATTCCTGATTCATCATTCCTGATTCCTGATTCATCGTTCCTGATTCCTGATTCATCATTCCTGATTCATGATTCACCATTCCTGATTCCTGATTCATCATTCCTCTTTCCTGATTCATCATTCCTGATTCCTGTTACATCATTCATCATTCCTGATTCATCATTCATCATTCCTGATTCATCATTCCTGATTCCTGATTTATCATTCCTGATTCATCATTCCTGATTCCTGATTCATCATTCCTGATTCCTGATTCATCATTCCTGATTCCTGATTCATCATTCCTCATTCCTGATTCATCATTCCTGATTCCTGATTCATCATTCCTGATTCCTGATTCATCATTCCTCATTCCTGATTCATCATTCCTGATTCCTGATTCATCATTCCTGATTCCTGATTGATCATTCCTCATTCCTGATTCATCATTCCTGATTCCTGATTCATCATTCCTGATTCCTGATTCGTGATTCATCATTCCTGATTCATCATTCCTGATTCATCATTCCTCATTCCTGATTCATCATTCTTCATTCCTGATTCATCATTCCTGATTCCTGATTCATCATTCATCATTCCTGATTCATCATTCATCATTCCTGATTCATCATTCGTCATTCCTGATTCATCATTCCTGAATCCTGATTCATTATTCCTGATTCATCATTCCTGATTCCTGATTCATCATTCCTGATTGATCATTCCTTATTCCTGATTGATCATTCCTGATTCCTGATTCATCATTCATCATTCCTGATTCATCATTCTTGATTCCTGATTCATCATTCCTGATTCCTGATTCATCATTCCTGATTCCTGATTCATCATTCCTGATTCATGATTCACCATTCCTGATTCCTGATTCATCATTCCTCTTTCCTGATTCATCATTCCTGATTCCTGTTACATCATTCATCATTCCTGATTCATCATTCCTGATTCCTGCTTCATCATTCCTGATTCCAGATTCATCAGTCCTGATTCATGATTCACCAATCCTGATTCCTGATTCATCATTCCTCTTTCCTGATTCATCATTCCTGATTCCTGATACATCATTCATCATTCCTGATTCATCATTCATCATTCCTGATTCATCATTCCTGATTCCTGATTTATCATTCCTGATTCATCATTCCTGATTCTTGATTCATCATTCCTGATTCCTGATTCATCATTCCTCATTCCTGATTCATCATTACTCATTCCTGATTCATCATTCCTGATTCCTGATTGATCATTCCTGATTCCTGATTGATCATTCCTCATTCCTGATTCATCATTCCTGATTCCTGATTCGTGATTCATCATTCCTGATTCATCATTCCTGATTCATCATTCCTCATTCCTGATTCATCATTCTTCATTCCTGATTAATCATTCCTCATTCCTGATTCATCATTCCTGATTCATGATTCACCATTCCTGATTCCTGATACATCATTCATCATTCCTGATTCATCATTCCTGATTCCTGATTCATCATTCCTGATTCCTGATTCATCATTCCTGATTCCTGCTTCATCATTCCTCATTCCTGATTGATCATTCCTCATTCCTGATTCATCAATCCTCATTCCTGATTCATCATTCCTGATTCCTGATTCCTGATTCATCATTCCTGATTCATCATTCCTGATTCCTGATTCATCATTCATCATTCCTGATTCATCATTCATCATTCCTGATTCATCATTCATCATTCCTGATTCATCATTCGTCATTCCTGATTCATCATTCCTGAATCCTGATTCATTATTCCTGATTCATCATTCCTGATTCCTGATTCATCATTCCTGATTGATCATTCCTTATTCCTGATTCATCATTCCTGATTCCTGATTCATCATTCATCATTCCTGATTCATCATTCTTGATTCCTGATTCATCATTCCTGATTCCTGATTCATCATTCCTGATTCCTGATTCATCATTCCTGATTCATGATTCACCATTCCTGATTCCTGATTCATCATTCCTCTTTCCTGATTCATCATTCCTGATTCCTGTTACATCATTCATCATTCCTGATTCATCATTCCTGATTCCTGCTTCATCATTCCTGATTCCAGATTCATCAGTCCTGATTCATGATTCACCAATCCTGATTCCTGATTCATCATTCCTCTTTCCTGATTCATCATTCCTGATTCCTGATACATCATTCATCATTCCTGATTCATCATTCATCATTCCTGATTCATCATTCCTGATTCCTGATTTATCATTCCTGATTCATCATTCCTGATTCTTGATTCATCATTCCTGATTCCTGATTCATCATTCCTCATTCCTGATTCATCATTACTCATTCCTGATTCATCATTCCTGATTCCTGATTCATCATTCCTGATTCCTGATTGATCATTCCTGATTCCTGATTCATCATTCCTGATTCCTGATTCATCATTCCTGATTCCTGATTCCTGATTCATCATTCCTGATTCATCATTCCTGATTCATCATTCTTCATTCCTGATTCATCATTCTTCATTCCTGATTAATCATTCCTCATTCCTGATTCATCATTCATCATTCCTGATTCATCATTCCTGATTCCTGATTCATCATTCCTGATTCCTGATTCATTATTCCTGATTCATCATTCCTGATTCCTGATTGATCATTCCTGATTCCTGATTCATCATTCATCATTCCTGATTCATCATTCTTGATTCCTGATTCATCATTCCTGATTCCTGATTCATCATTCCTGATTCCTGATTCATCATTCCTGATTCCTGATTAATCACTCCTGATTCCTGATTCCTGATTCATCATTCCTGATTCATCATTCCTGATTCATCATTCCTGATTCATCATTCATCATTCCTGATTCATAATTCCTGATTCATCATTCCTGATTCCTGATTCATTATTCCTGATTCACCATTCCTGATTCCTGATTGATCATTCCTGATTCATCATTCCTGATTCCTGATTCATCATTCATCATTCTTGATTCATCATTCTTGATTCCTGATTCATCATTCCTGATTCCTGATTCATCGTTCCTGATTCCTGATTCATCATTCCTGATTCATGATTCACCATTCCTGATTCCTGATTCATCATTCCTCTTTCCTGATTCATCATTCCTGATTCCTGTTACATCATTCATCATTCCTGATTCATCATTCATCATTCCTGATTCATCATTCCTGATTCCTGATTTATCATTCCTGATTCATCATTCCTGATTCCTGATTCATCATTCCTGATTCCTGATTCATCATTCCTGATTCCTGATTCATCATTCCTCATTCCTGATTCATCATTCCTGATTCCTGATTCATCATTCCTGATTCCTGATTCATCATTCCTCATTCCTGATTCATCATTCCTGATTCCTGATTCATCATTCCTGATTCCTGATTGATCATTCCTCATTCCTGATTCATCATTCCTGATTCCTGATTCATCATTCCTGATTCCTGATTCGTGATTCATCATTCCTGATTCATCATTCCTGATTCATCATTCCTCATTCCTGATTCATCATTCTTCATTCCTGATTCATCATTCCTGATTCCTGATTCATCATTCATCATTCCTGATTCATCATTCATCATTCCTGATTCATCATTCGTCATTCCTGATTCATCATTCCTGAATCCTGATTCATTATTCCTGATTCATCATTCCTGATTCCTGATTCATCATTCCTGATTGATCATTCCTTATTCCTGATTGATCATTCCTGATTCCTGATTCATCATTCATCATTCCTGATTCATCATTCTTGATTCCTGATTCATCATTCCTGATTCCTGATTCATCATTCCTGATTCCTGATTCATCATTCCTGATTCATGATTCACCATTCCTGATTCCTGATTCATCATTCCTCTTTCCTGATTCATCATTCCTGATTCCTGTTACATCATTCATCATTCCTGATTCATCATTCCTGATTCCTGCTTCATCATTCCTGATTCCAGATTCATCAGTCCTGATTCATGATTCACCAATCCTGATTCCTGATTCATCATTCCTCTTTCCTGATTCATCATTCCTGATTCCTGATACATCATTCATCATTCCTGATTCATCATTCATCATTCCTGATTCATCATTCCTGATTCCTGATTTATCATTCCTGATTCATCATTCCTGATTCTTGATTCATCATTCCTGATTCCTGATTCATCATTCCTCATTCCTGATTCATCATTACTCATTCCTGATTCATCATTCCTGATTCCTGATTCATCATTCCTGATTCCTGATTGATCATTCCTCATTCCTGATTCATCATTCCTGATTCCTGATTCATCATTCCTGATTCCTGATTCCTGATTCATCATTCCTGATTCATCATTCCTGATTCATCATTCTTCATTCCTGATTCATCATTCTTCATTCCTGATTAATCATTCCTCATTCCTGATTCATCATTCATCATTCCTGATTCATCATTCCTGATTCCTGATTCATCATTCCTGATTCCTGATTCATTATTCCTGATTCATCATTCCTGATTCCTGATTGATCATTCCTGATTCCT